>OMLP01021198.1:6327-49039 GCA_900302685.1 Spondyliosoma cantharus
ATTTAAAACAACCACAGCAGCTCACCTCTTGAAAACAAACACAAATACTCTTCTATTAAAAGTGCACTGTGTAGTTTTGGGGACCAAAATTTAAATAGAAAAAAAAGAAAAATATTCATTGATTCAACTTCATGACTGAATAAACCAGCTGTTTTTAAATAACATCACCATTTCCTTCTGTTTCACTTTGGTTGTATCTGCAGCACTGTTCTGAGTTAACCACCCTCTGGGTTCCTGACACCGTTCAGAGGACAGCTTGTTTATTCAGTTATGGAAAAACATTCATCAAATAAATATTCCCATGTTTCCTCATTAATACTGTAAATCACCTGCCTGAGCTGGGATTTCTTTTCTAAATCTACCAGCGCACCTTTAAAAAAGACTATTTCTAACATACCTTTATTAAAAAAATAACTTACGGTTAGCGTGAATGTTAGATTATATATTTAAAGAGCTCATTGCCAGTTTGGATAAAATACAGTGGTGCTAATTATTTAGAATTTCAAGACGTTGCTCGGTTAATCATACGTGACGACTGCCGGCTCTTCAAATATTAAACGCATCTGTTGTCATTCTTTAAGAAATCATTAAGTGTGTACATCAGATTATCCAAACAGACCGATGTTCCTCTGTATTCAAATAATTTAGAATTAGTTTAAGTGCATCAACCAAATGAAAATGACTGAAGCATAAAAAGACATTGGAATACCTCGAGGCGAAGGAAGTCGGACAGGTCTGTTGTTTTCTTGGTGTGTGTGTGTGTGTGTGTGTGTGTGTGTGCGTCAGACTGGGTGGTTGTACGGTGTGTGTTATTCCTGAGTAGGCAGATGTCAGGACTGGTGTGCAGAACAGCTTCAAATGAAAGAAAGACCCGGCGCCCAGTCTGAGGAGGAGGAGGAGACGAGGGGTTTGTGCAGCCTGGTCGTGAGGTGATGTGGTTACAGACGCTAACACTGTAAAAAGTTACAGGTTTTTAAATCCCCGCTGGAGCTGTACACACACACAAGAACACACACACACAGTATCCCTCAATATGTTGCATGAATTACCTTCAATATATGCGAAAAAACTGTAGAAATATTTTGCCTTCAGGAAAGAAATCTACAAGTGAAGTCCTGTTTCAGTCCAGAATAATTTTATTAACACCTGCAAGCACTTTCCTCCAATATTTCAAGGTGTGTAAAATTAGATCTGCGTCTACATCCTCACCATTTATGTGCTCATTATTTTCCAATATTTCCCAAGAGATCCAACGAACATCACCAGAGCAAACTCACATTTGTATTTATTTGAAAAAAAAAATGACGGCGATTCCGCCTCATGCAACCTGTAATTTCTCCAACTTGGAAGCACATAGGAAGCAGATAAAGCAACGAGAAGCAGATGTTAAGATCACCCTCCCACCTCGACTTCAGACCTCAAGCATTCCCATATGGGGCCCACTGGGTGTAGCTGCACCGTCACTTATAGATCACAGTTAAAAAAAAGGTGAGAACCCAGTCACCCGTGATTATTGCCAGCTCACTCATGAAATCGCCAACCACGGGGCGGTGATGGAGGCGCGGAGGAGACGGAGTGATCAGGGGCTGTTTTTCCGCCAGATCTGCAGCCCCGCTCAGCCTCACAAAACAACAACAGCAAACATAATTCTGACGTCTTAAGAGAACGTGCACGCAAATGTTGGTCACCGAAGTCGCTCCTGTCTGATACTGCGCTGCTTTAAATTCACATGCGTGAAATATTTATGTCCCACTGAGAAGCTCTTCCACAGACTTCCATTTCCTGCAGCATTTGTGTTTATTACATCCAGATTAGATTCAGTGTTTTTTTTGTTTTTTTTCATCAGCGTTCAGCACTTTAAAGCTGAATCCTGACTGTTTGTGAGAATCACATTTGAGTGCAAATATTATTTTCCCCATCGCCATGCCTGCAGAAAATGAATGTTTTCCCGTATACAAACCAAGGTTTTTATTAATGCATAACTGAGTGTTAAGAATTCAGATGATCCAGACCATGAAGAACACTTGACCTAAAATAGGATTTAACAGCTCTCTGAACCTCAGAAAGTGGAAGCTTTTATTACGCCCTCCTGCAGAACCTGTGTGTATCTGGAAACCCTTTACAAAAGGCACATAAAACTATAAGGCTCCTCTGAGCGCGGCTATCGCCGATACTCCAGAAACACAGCGTATAAATCATTCAAATCATATCTGTGTTTCTGCTGCATGGCCGCCGGACTTCTGAATCTCACATCCGGGATAGAGTGCCTCCCCTCACCGGAGTGTCTCACACTGACGACTCTGAGTGAGTAAACTTACGTCTGTATACAGAGACGTTAAAGAGCTTCGGCGCCGACATTTCCCTTTTCATTCGAGTAAGGGTACATTCTGAAATATACTTCCTCTTCACTAAATTGGCCCCCCCAAAAAAGTTTCATCCCTGGATACCTCACGGCTTTTCCCAAATTTCTGGCTCATAAACTAAACATGATTTTTCAACTAATGACTTGTTCAAAATTCTGTCACACAAACAGGGTTAAATTAAACACAATGAATTTCTCTGTGATTTGTGTTACAGAACTTTTACGCAAGACGAAACCACTAAAATCCCAAAGTATCCAGATTTATGATTTTATTTTTACTAATAACAGTCAGATCACTCTGAGGCCTGACTGACCCTAAACACATCTCAGTATGCAGGTCATCACATACAGTTCTCCGTCTCTGAATGACATTTTGGAGAAAAAAAGTGTGTAGAATATTCCCTTATTTGGTGTATTATCAGTTTTTGTTGTTCTTTATTTTTCTACATATTGGGTTTAAATAAAGTTTGACGAAAAGGACAAAAAAGATTTTGCACTCACTGGTGTTATTTTTACACATTCAGCAGTGGAATCCGTGGGAATCCTAAACAATGAGGTCGGGCGCAAAGCCAATGTCAACAAATATACCTGAGCAAAAGCAAAGATATCATGTTAAAATTTCTGTTTGGAAAAAGTATTTAATTTTAAATGTACTAGTAAAAGTAAATTATACCTATATTTACATTCAGGGCTGCCAAATTAATCACAATATAATCAAAATCACAACATGGCTAAGTGCAATATCCAATATTTAGCATTTTTCTGATTATCCGATTAGTGTTTTGTGGATTTTTTGAAAAAATAAATACATTTAAAACCGCTTAAGCTATGATAAAACATGCAAAGTCACTAGTAACTAAAGTTGTCAGATACATATATAGTGGAGTAAAAGTACATTATTTGCTTCCAAAATACAGTGGAGAGGAAGAATTACGTAACAGAAAATGGAAAACATTTAAGTAAAGTTGTACTTAAGTGCAGCACTTTCCATTTCATCCCTATTAAAATATTATGGTTGGATAATATTATAGAAAATAATACAAAGCTGTCAATAATTTTGAATTGTTGAGACTGTCTGCAAAGTAATAATATTAAGTTATAATTTTCATACATTCATTTCTTTGATAAACTAGAATCTACAGAGTTTATATAAAAGATAAAGAAAAGAGTTTGTGGGCAACATTTTTTCACTGAGTCACAAGAAGCTGCCTCACAAAAATAGTGTTATTATATATTCTTAAAATTTATTATTTTTTTTAATTTCACCTTTATTGTACCAGAACCAGACAGAGGTGGCAGCCGAACAAAATCACAACGTAGTTAAATACAACACAAATGAAACACGACACACAAAATCCACAATGAAATAGAAGAGCAGGTATTCAAACACAGTGGCCTCTCAAGAAAAACACCCCGAGCCTCCTTCACCACATTAGTAATGATGCCCTTAAATTCATCAGTAGATTTGCAGTAAATGTGTCAAATTTTCGCGGTTTTCTCTAAATCTACCAAAACCCAGGGCACATGAACAAAGACACCGCTTGGAGGAGCCTGGTTGGTAACACAGGGGAGCTTGGACGGGAGGGGTCACATACCATTATACACAGTTTATGTAGCTAAAACGCCAAAATATTTACATTAAAGAATTCAAATAACTCTCTATATCTTTACTTTACATCGCCGGTGATACCTGACCTCCTGATCTTCGTGTCGGCGGCTTCGCGCTCAGCGGGGCGTCACGCCCTCCTGAGCCGTGTTTTTTCCTTGCCCGACAGACAAAACATACATTTGTTGACATATATACTTAATGGGTCAGTTCAGCAAACCACAAACACGTCCATTATCTACAGCTGAGTCTAGTGACGAGATAAGCCACAGTATAAACCAGCTTTCCAGTATAATTTATAACCTACAAGTCAAGCCAGATTAGGCCTGATTGGATCGCTGGTGCCATATGTGAC
The DNA here is from genome assembly GCA_900302685.1 of Spondyliosoma cantharus. Taxonomy (NCBI): domain Eukaryota; kingdom Metazoa; phylum Chordata; class Actinopteri; order Spariformes; family Sparidae; genus Spondyliosoma; species Spondyliosoma cantharus. The sequence continues at coordinate 10,651 of OMLP01021198.1, forward strand.
CTACAATCCGCGCTCTGCTTGTACTGCAGTGGGCGGGAGGGTCAGCGATCTCCCTGGGCAAAGGTTGCCATGGGAACGACCTCTGGATGCTCCTCGCTCGCTCTTCACAGCCCTCACACATCTCAGGGCAGAATTATCCAGGATTTTTCTTTATGTCAGGCCCGTATTCTTCTGCTCTATTTCCCCACTCTGCTCGGCAGTTTCCGCTCCCTCTGTTTCCTCTCTCTCTCTCTCTCTCTCTCCGCACGCGCACACACACACACACACACACACACAATCCAACCAGGATGTTCTGACAATATCTGTTCAGTTTCTTGCATCTTTCCAGTCTGTCCGTTTCTCACTCGACTCGTAAAGCGACATCCTGCACTCGCTCCGGCGAGTCATCCCAGTCGTCATCATTAAGCCCAAAGACAAAAAAATCTGCTCGTCGGTGACAAATTTGTGCTAGCCCGCTTACGGAAGGCTTCTAGCCACAAGCTACTGCACTTGGAAAGTTACCATGTGTGTTCGTGCTGAAACTTCACGCCTGAGTAGAAACACGATCTGTGATTTCACCTCTGAATTTTAAGTCGCAGCTCGCGAGCTTTAAAAGCCCCCCTTTTTTTTTTATTAGCGTGGAGTGCATCATGGCCTTTAGTTAAATGTGAAGATTTACCGCGAGCATTGAGCTGCTACCACCCACTTGATGAAGCACCTCCTTCTTTGTTCTAACTTTCATTAAAAAATTGCGAGAAGGTCGCAACCAATTAACTTTTTCTTTTTTTTACGCTTTCGAGCAGTGAGAGCATCTCCATCCAGATGCCATGAAGTGATTAACTTAACGAGACCTTGGGAAACTCTCCAGCTCTCCTTGTGGTGACAAAACTGAATATTTCAAGCCCAAACAGTCGGATCCTTATACTAAAGGAGTGTTTTCTGACAACATACAAGTGAATTGTAAACCAGGTATTTTTTAACAAGACTTTCTCAGCCGTCTTTGTGGTAACAAAACCTGATATTTTAAGCCAAAACATTTTCTTTTCCTCAACCCGACCAAGCGTCTTTTGGTGCCTAACCAGGCCAAGCTCAGCATTTTTACAAAATAAAAATTTAAACGGAAAACAAGTATTTCTTTTAAATTTGACCTTAGGACATTTTTCAGCTGTATTCATGGCGACAATACCAGATATATAAAGCCAAATAATTATCTTTTCCTGAACCTAACAAATCTTTTTTTGCGCCTAAACCTAACCAGGCCCAGTTCAGCGTTGCCTCACAATAAAAATAAAACATGAACCAGGTTTTTTTTTTAACAAACCAGGTGATTTTAACGCGACCTAAGGACATTTTTCATCTGTCGTTGTGGTGACGATACCAGATATTTCAAGCGGTGTGTAAACGATGTATTTTCTTTAGCCTGACCGAGTGGCTTAATACAACTAGAGGAAGCACTTCCTTGCCAGTTCTAACTTTCATTAGGTCAGAATTGCGAGAAAGGTCACAGGATAAGAAATAAAGAGTTCAAACAAAGGGCCCCAAAGAGAAATAAACTTATTTTCTTAAGTCCGCTGAGATAAAATCTGAAAAAACACTCCTGAGAGCAGAAAGAGATCTTGTTGCAAAGTCATTATGTTGCAGCGAACACGAGAGAAAATATAATTGGATCCCTCTGGAGATTCCCAAGTCCTTTCCCTCCTTCCTCTCAGGGTTGAGGTTAAATACAAAGGAAATACAATAAAGAGGTAATATCCCTCAGAGCTGCAACCGAGTTAAATTAACTGTTTTTTTTTTTAAGCTTTCAAGCAGTGAAAGCATCCACGTCCAGATCCCATGAAGTCATTAACCGACTGGAGGATTCTTATTAGATCTTTATTGAACTGTGCACGAGTGAAATACCTGTATAGTGATTTTATACCTCTAAAGGCCAGTCCTCAGATAGAATCTCTTACACGACAAGGCTGCTGATAAACTGAGTACAGGTAATATACTACAGTGTCTGAGAGTCTGGACTATTGCGCAAGAAATGTACAAGCTGAACAGGAAATTGTCGGAACTAATCGCTATAATTCTCTGAACAAATTGTGCGATTCGTGTCAGCGCAGGAATTCAAAAACCACGGATGGGCTGATCCCCGTGACCAAACGCCACGATGGATATCTCACAAAGTATACATGACAATAGAAGCACGTGCCATTAAAAATGATAACAGTAAAAAAAAACAAAAAAAAAACATAAAAATACATTTCCGTAGAATATTACCGCCGCACAAAGCACAAGGCAAGCATTCAAAGAGCTTCATAGACTAGATCACCACGATGCAGTAAAAGAATGCAGACACTCATTTTAAGACTGAAGAGGAAGTTAAAAAAAAAAAACATGAAGGAGTGCAAAAAAATATTTCAGAGTGCTGTCTCCTCGCACACAAACATGAAAGACAATCTCAACCATTATGTGTATAACTCTAAGGCATGTGTGTAGAGGGAGAAAGCTAGCTTTCTTTCAAGCGGTGCATGGAGTCAGACATACAGTACTGTGAGGGTCAGCGTGTCGGCGCTCCCCGAGGAAGGAGGCTGTTCTGTGAAAGCGCACCGGAACAATGAAGTTTATAGAAGGAGTCAAGTTGCCGTTCTGAAGCTTTTTTTTGTTCAAGTATTTTCAAGGACTAAGGAGCCGTTCATGGTCTGATAAAAAAAATGATTGTTTGAATGTTTGGATACTATCATGAAGATGTTTGACACATCAGAACACTTACACCCTATAACATAACAACCTTGAGCGAAAAGTTAGACAAAATGTGTGAAAATATGGAGAAAGGGACACAAGTTCAATTAATGTGAACAGTAAAAATCAAAACTGCTGACTTGTTCCAACCTCATCTAATCTTTCAGCAACAGCTCAATCACTCACTAGCACACAATCAGACGCTTTTCAAACTAGAAAAGCACTCCAGGCCCGACAGTTCCCTTTAATTCAATCAAGCCTAATCTGATATCAAACTTGATATTACTTTTAAACTTCCAACCACCCATACATCACTCACTCATAGATACCAGCCACCTACGTATTTGTTTCATCAAGATCCATGCACTGTTCCCTGAGAAATTAACAAAAATGTGTTTAAAAAATGCATCTTTCAATATTAAAGAAAGTGAGAGAAAAAAATTGCTGGAAAAGTTAGCGATGTTCAATCTGGGCCAAGCCCCGTCCGCCATCCAGTGTTTGTGTAATCCTGCTGACAAATTAACCAACGAAAACAACAAACAAACAGACAAACAGACAGATACTGTTGAAAACACATCCTCCTTTGCTGAATTAATAAGAATGATCAGATCGAAGGCTTCAATTGTATTATCTCTACCGACGGCCCACCTGTCAGAATGAAATGTCCTCAAACCAGGTATGTAACATTTGTACGTTTAATATGTTAAATATTAACATTGCTACAATAAGTATCATATTACATTCAGATTACATGTTTAAAAGCTGACGTTTCTATCAGGATGGCATGCTGGTGGCATGTTCGATGGTGAGGCGGCTTCCAAACAAGAGACGACTGTCTGCTTCTTGTTTCAGACCAAAGATCTGGCTAATTTTAGCGACCACCGGGAGACTTTCCAGTCTCTGTTGTGGCAACAAAACCCAATATTTTAAGCGAGACGTGGGGATATTTTTTTTGGTCTTTTGTCATATTTTGAGCCAAAACATTATATTTTCCTTCCCCTAACCAATTGCTGCCTAAACCTGGTCAGACCAGGCTGAAATATGAAAGTTGAAATATCAAGAACGGTCACATTTTAAACAAATACAGCAATGTACAATGCCGAAATTGACTCTGGCATATCGGTTTGCTACCAATCTGCTACCAATTTGCCAACCAATCTATCATCTCAATTATTAGTGTTGAGAAAATATTCAAGATCGATACTCATTAGGATTCCAGGCTAACAACGCTCACCGATCAGATTCATGTCACTGAATTCTTTGAAATAACTGAATTTGTGTTGGGGAATACTATGTTTACAACATATTGAATCCTGCAAATGAACCCCGAACAGTTACCTACCAATGTGAAAGCACACGCTGCCTCCTGCGAGGTTATCACTGTGTTTCTAGACGGGTCAATGAACTTGACACCGGGCCGCTCGCACACAGAGAGCTGGCACACACCTCCGAGTTCTGCGTGAAAGGTCAGAGTTCAGACAATACGAAGACTTTCTAATCCCACCTGGTTTACTCAGTTTAATGTTATTCACAGCGGACTTGATCGGGGATTTCTGTCTGCCAAGCAGGTCAACATGAGCAGTGGCGGGTTTCAGAGGGCTTAACCAACAACTCTACACCAGTTCCAGTAAGCCTCGTGGAGCTGGGTCACGATGAAAGAGTCTGTCCCCACAAAAAAAAAAATAGAAGTCCGGAGCGGCCGGGCAAAGAAAGAGGAATCCTCTTAGTGGTAATATCCTGTTGTGCACCTCCATCTGTTGCTCCGTGACGGCCGACGGTCTAGATGGAGAGAGATGGAGAGAAAGATCTGAGAGGTGATGCACTCGGCTGCGTTGTCGTGGAATGTGTTTGCAGCATTCGAAGAAAAGTGGCCGTTCATACCGCCCATGACAGGTGATTAATAAAACATGAGATTATTTATTTATATCATATATATCATTTATTTATTTGTATTAAAATTCTGTTATCGCATCAAACCCACGCTTCACATCACAGGTCTGAGTATTTATTATAAAGAATAAGAAAAAAGAGGGGGATTCATAAGAATAAGGAATGAAAATGAAAAAAAAAAAATGGCACTCAGAAGAGCGCATACCTCTGCCAAGACCCCAACAGTCTCCTTTTAATCCAATCAAGCCTCACCCAATGTCAACCAAAACATATTTAAATCCGCTAGATCCGGATTTTTCTTTTGGATCTGCGTCAAATTGTCCTGACTCATAGATACCAGCCACGTAAATACGCCAGTTTTTTTGTGTTTTATTCCCTGAGAAATGTCGACAAGCGCCCCCTGTCAAAAAATTGGATCCGTTGCGTCGTCTGGATCGGCACCAAAGGTTATCGTTGCCTTTGCCAATTAAATCATACGGTACATGTTGATACAGGCGCCAAGTATGTTTAGTCGCACAGCTGAGAACTGCTTTTCTTCTTTTCTCTGACATTGAGGTTTGTAGATTCAAACACATTTGTGAGTTTTCCATGAAATGGCTCAACGCCATCTCGAAATAGTCTGGCGCACGGCAGACCTGCTTGATTAATCCATTAGTTGTAAATTCAATAAACATATTGCTAACTGTCAGAATTCTCTGATTCCAGCTTCTTAAATTTGCTCTGTGAGAGTAAACTGGATATCATCGGGTTGTTGTGACCAAAACAAGACATTTAAGGACGTCATCCTGGACTTCGGGAAACAACATCTTTCTCACATCTTACAGACCAAAAAACACTAATAACGATAATAATCTCTATTCGCAGCAAAGTGCTCAGATAATCCAAAATGCTCGTTTACTTTCGATATGTTTATGTTTGCTTTTCTTCCCAAGAGCCTGGAAAAGAAGGGAAAATGGACAATCGAGAGAACGAAGGTCTGGAGATTTTATTGTGAAAGAACAGTTTTTCTTATTTTCTTTTTTGTACATTATCTTTTTACTATTGTGTGGAAAACATATTTCATTCATGTCGACCAGATGTGAGACACTGAGGCTGAGATGAGCTTGTTGGTTCGACGTGTGGTATAAATGTGTTGTTGTTGTTTGTTTTACTTTTGCTTTGTTTGTCTCCAGTTTGTTGTTAAGATTATGCGACTTGTTAATGTTGAGGTGCGCGACGTGTATTAAGAGATTTTAAAAAAGGGAAAACACAAACTATATGCACTGCGTCTTTGATCTGGCTTATATTAATTTATGTTGTCTGGCCACAATAATTATATTAAAAACACTTCCAGCTTCAAACTGTTGTGTACGACGACTCCATCTGTGATATACTGTAGAGCGACAAGAGGATTCATAAAGCTGCTATGCATTCATGCAGCATTACCTCCCCACACCATTGTGTTACAGGGGTTTTCATTCGGATGCTTTTTGCAATAAATTAAGTTTCAGAACGATCGGGTTTCAGCTGCCTCATCTCTACCAGCAGCTCAGTCGCTGAAATGAAACATTACTGCAAACCACAGATATGTTAAATTTGTCCGTTTCAGGCGTATTTAATCAAAGTTGCTACAATATGTAGCATATTGCGTTCTGATTATATGCATCAGCTGACATTTTTATTAGGATAGGATTGTGGTGGCATTGTAGATAGGAGAAATGGCCTCCGAGGACGAGACCACTGTGAGACAACAGTTTGCTTCCTGTGTCAACTGACAGAAAACGCCGTCGAGACGTTTTCCAGCTGTCTTCGTGGCAACAAAATCAAGTATTTTCAATGAGACGATGGGTCTTTTACAGCTGTGTTTGTGGTGACAAAAACATTTTTCTCTATACTCTTAGTATTGTTTGGAAAATGCACACAGAGCGCCCCGGATCTGGCTTATATGAATTTATGGTGATTTTGCAATAATGATATTGAAAACACTTCCAACTATTGTGTACGAGCCAGTCCGCAAAGAGCCTTTTCATCGGAAGAAGCTCAACAAATGTCCCCAAACTATGCTATTATGTTCTTGTGCCAAATGAAATAGTTCCTGATTTCTCCCTGAGAGAAAGCAGCTTAGATCTGCGTGAGTCGAAAAGCTTCTTCTAGAGATGAGAAACTGCAGAGCATCGCTTCAAAAGCAGTCTTTAAACTCCGCGCTCATCTACGACCAGGACTCCTCGCAGTCCCTCGCAGAGGAGAGACGAGTGAACCCATACATGAATTTTAACAATTCATAACCCGGTCTGTTTCGATCGCGCCAAGACAAAAAAGCAACAACATCCACATCATAAGAGATTGACTTGAACACATGTAGGCTCCTGCTCAGGGGAAAATTTATCTGTGGTTTCTGAGAGGCGGACCACAGCGACAACAGCATGCAGCATCAACACGCAGCGGCTGATTTATGTTAAACGTTTCATATCAATTAGTCGAGAGCTTAGAGGGGATGTTAGCATCCAAAAACCAAAGCCATGATTGATGACTGCCATTTTATCAAGGCATTCATTTCATCATGACTGTCAGCTGAATCACTTTTTACTGGGCCTGTAGTTTATGGCAATAGGGCTCAGATTTATTATGATGATAAAAAGTGTTGTCTGCCCTCCGACAGGCGGTTCTTTTTAACTATCACGGAAAGCCGGTGCACCGCCATAAACCAAGGAAGATGCTGATTTCAGTCCTCACCTCGCCTCATTTGTCAGGGAAAACACGAGCTAATGCTCCAAAATTGCGTGATTTAATTCTGAAAAGGAAAAAGGACCCCGGCGCTCGCATCCCCTTTCAGGTCCCAGCAGTATACTAGTGAAAGTTCTACAGTGTCTGTAAAGTTCACTTAACAAGAAAGTAAATTAAATCCTGCCAAGGCTTTTGGTCTATTTAATTAAAGCCGGAGCAACTTAGTGGGATTGAATTAAATTTTTGGCAGGGGTAAACCAATATGCTGGGAAGGTGGCTGGTGGGTGGTAGGAGAGCAGTGGGGTGCAGTAGACTATTCATGAAAGATAAGCAGTGAGGCCATCTTTTTTTTTTAACAGCTTTACTGAATAAATATTTTCTTTTCAAAACAACTGACAATGTGTTGTGTGTCCTCTGTGGCAGGGGCAATTTAATTTAGCAAAGTAAAAAAGTGGATAAATGCAAAGTTGCCCTTCGTCCGTTCGTATGCCGAGACGCAAAACTAAAAAAAAAAAAAAACATTAAAAACCTTGGTTATCCAAGTTAGGTTTGGTTCCTTCAATCAATCCAGCCGACTCTACGCCGGTCTCAGCTGAGGTTAATCCACGTGCTAAAGGTCCCCCTCAGATTAGAGGGGTCCGCAGGTCTTTGTCAGCACAGGGTCAGGGATCACACACCAACTTTTATGGAGAGCAGGCCATTTTATTCCCCTCGCTCTTTATCCAGCTGCTGATGCCGCCCGGGTGCAATACTTCACCGTAAGCCCTTTGAGGCTCAAGGTGAAATCGATTCCAGCCCGGAGCGGCCGTTTCTGAATGGGCTTAAGTTCAAGCTAAATATTCCAGAGGATAAGAATAGTTTATGAACTGCAGGAACTCATTCTCGCCCTCGTCTACTTCATTTGACAGATAATAGCACGTGTTTAACTTAAGATAAGGGGGTCAGTGATGGGCTGGGGTCACGTTCTTTGTTTAAATTCTGAAGCTGAGATCCAGTTAGGTGAATAATTGTCGGAAAATCTCATATGACAACACAGCTACAGCCATCTTCTTTACAAAAAAAAAAAAGAGTTTGATAAAAACAATTCTACACCAGTAAATATACATGTATGCTGAACTTATTCTGCATACAGAGTTACTTTCTGATTAAGTTAAAAACATCAGCTGTCTGAATAAACAATCAACATTAACACTGAACTCTTAATAAAACTTGTGAAAATACCTGTTTTATTTCATTATTCAGCGTTAAATTTTAATTGTTTATCTAACAAAATACGCAAAAATGTTTTAGTTATAAAAGAAATAAACTCTTATCCTTGTTTCATGAGCATTCAACCATTTCTTTTTTTAATTCCAATTTCTAAATCTAATTTCTGTGGATAAATAATCATTTTCATTTTACAAGATATCAAAAACATTATTCCCTTGGACTCATTATCAAAAGCTGCACTTGCAAATTGTTTTTTAATAAAATACAGGTGACCTTGAGAAAAAAGTAATGAATCTGTGTAGAAACATGTCCAGCGTGTTCAACAGTAAGTCGACTGTGAATGTTTCAGATTTTAAACTCTGGGTGGCAGTGTTGATGCAACCACCCACCACACGGCTTCTCAGGCTGAACAAAACATTTAAACTCTTTCTCTTCTATTTCTTTACAGTTTTGCTGTTGGAACAATATGTCCCTGATTTTTTTGTTTTTTTTTATGTATAATCTTTTTACAAACTATGTTACAATTCGTTCCTCTTTGAAACTCCAGCGCTGAAGACTCACTTTGACTGTGTCTGAAGTCTATTAAGCTCTAAATAATAAATCCCTGTGTACAGTTTGTTTTGATCTGATCCGCTTCATATCCAAATATTTATATATAAATATTTATATTGATGTAATCCAATAAATAGCTTGTATTCAATTATAGTGATTTAGTTTTCCCTTTCAGTTTAATTCTCAAATTAATTCTGATTAATTTAAACTTTGCCAAAGAAAAATTTAAACTGACCTTTGGCCGCAGGGGACGTTTGACAAAGACGCACATATGGAAAAAACTTGAAGCCATGTTGGTTATATTATTAATAATTAGAACTGAAATGCAATAATCCTTTTTATATGATCATGGTCAGATGACAGCCATGTGTGCATTTTGAATTGTGGTTTCGATGGGATAGATTAAATAGTGATTATTAAAATCATAATTATTACAACCATCTAAAATGTTATTGCGCTCACTTACACTTCTGCAAAAATCCTAATGGGTGTATGTGTCTGATTATATCAGAATAATAAAAATAATAATGAATATATTATATGTGTCTAAGGAATGTGGCTATTATAGGTGAGGCCATATGCTGTTTGTTTGGAGTACTGATTTTGGCTTTTTTAACGATTTCCCTTTTAATGATTCAGCCACGACATTAAAGGCTTTTTAACATTTCGTTCCTCGCTTTTTTCTCTTTTGGGGAGATTGGATTGCTTTTGTAATCATAAAATGAATCTATTAAAAGCTGTTTATTCATAAATTAATGGTAAATGTATAAAGTGAATAATGACATAAAAGGTCGTCCAGAGACAAATTAATTACGGTAATGTTTCAATAATACACATTAGCAAATTCTAACAGTAAGCGTTTTATTTTTCACCACTGCAAAATCAGTCGACATGACATTGTATTAACGTATCGTGTCATGAAATCACTATTCTGATTATTTTCTTGGTTAAAAGCGCACACATAAGAAACATGAGAAGAAAAGGCATTATGCGGCATTTTCAAAGATGCTAACATGCTAAATAATCCCGCATCACTGCTGCGGTGTAGCTTCACTTCCCAGCATGCAGCTGGCCAATACAATGCCCTCCCATCACGAAGTTAGAGATTATCCTGGCGAACTGCACGCTGCAATTTTTGAAGCATGTCTGAGCTAAAAAAAAATCAATTTCACCTTCTGTGCATTATTAGGAGTACTGTAACAGGTTATTTGTGGCGTGTATTATGAGATATGCTTCATGTTTATTGTGGACTGCTGTGGCTGATGTTACAGTAGAACCGGGCTCTTTTGATTCCGCTGTGTTCGGGGACGTTATAGGTACAGCGCTGGGTATGTTTTTGGTGGATTTAGGAGTCACAGAGGAACAGGAGTGGATTCGTGCCACATTCAGCCACCTCTGCTTTGCATTACACAAATTTTATTACCATGCGGCCATTTTAACGTAGCGTGGCAAAAAAAAAAAAAAAAAAAGATCTCTGTGGGCAATATTAGAGCGGTATTAATATCATTTCTTCAACATCTTTCACTTCTCTTCTGGCTCGGGTCAATATCGAGCCGGTATGGAACTCATTATAGTGCGGGAGAAAGCTGCTTTCACAGTGCCTCGCCGTTTTGTTCCATCTGTGTTGTAGTCACCTGAACATGATCTGAAGTCAGCCAGTCAAGTGACCTGGAATCAATACAGTCAAACTCAGTGGAGGCAAATAAATCAGGCTGGCTCATTTAACCCGTGAGGGTCGTGCTGCTCGGCTACGTCGGCACGGCACGTAATAAGAAAGGCATGTTTGACGACAGATTATTTATTCTAAATTCGTGTTTCTCATGCAGCTTCGGGGACTCCTGGCTTCATGTCCATGAGAGATCTCCCTCTGTGCATGTTTTTTCTCTCCCGTCCTTTGCGCACTGTAAATCCTCCAGAGCACCACCGAAAGCCAGCCTTTTTTTTTTTTTCTCCTCTGCTTGCTCCCCGATGTCCTTAACGTTACTTCTTTGCGCGAAAAGAGAGATGACAGTTTTCGTAACATTTTTAAAGTTTTTTATCATTCCATCTATCCGGTTATCTTTGTGTTTTAAACAAAGCAGTGATGGCTTTTTATTTATTTTTTTGCTTTTTGCTTTTTTTCTCTCGCCGTATCTGTAATATCTGCAGCTGCTTCAGTGTATCCCTATGGCATCTGTCTCCATGGCTGTCATATAAAAAAGCAGTCTGTCTTCTATTCTTTACCCATCATAACTCTGAGTATAAAAGATACTGGAATTTTACTGTCAGCTTCTTGAGCAGGAAATCGCTCTCACACGACTCTGAGGGAAATTTTTGTTAAAAATATGACCGCGCCTTACAAGATGCGCCGTAAATTCAGATGTCGCTTTTTTTTGCCGACCATCGACTGACAACTTGGACCTACTTGGAAAAGAGTAATCCTACTAAAACAGCAGAAAACTCATAAAAGTTGAATGCGTTATGGTTATTAATATACATATTTGTTTCACGTAAAGCATTTTTATTGATTGCCGGAAAATTATTGCCATTAATGTTGCTGCCAGGCTCCATTGTGCCAACTTAAATCAACTTAGTGCAAACACAGCTCGATTTCATACATTTCCTGGAGATTAATTGTGACATATCTCAGAGTACTTTGCGCCAGCATCACATCAACTGATTGTGATTTTATGATGATTCATGCACGGGAAGGAAAGTTTTGCATTATGGAGGAAGTTACATTTCACTCTGGCTGTGGCTCTTTGGCTCTGTTATTGGAAAATAACTGCTGCTCAGGTCCACCTAATTTACAGCTGGGCCTGTTCAATCACATGATGCCTTCCTTGTGATGCATGAATGATGGTTAGCTGGTCTGCGTTTTAGCTGCAAGAAGCTGAACAAATTGAATTACTGACTGTATTTCCAAGGCACTCCTTGCTTGACTCATCAAATTCGTATGAAATTCATCTTGCCAGAGGCTCGCAGATGCAAATGTATGCTTTGTTTACGGCACAAAGAGGAATCAATGCAGCCAATACCTATTAAATAGCCATTCACTGCTAGATTTCTATTGATTTTCAAGGTATGAATAGACATCCCCCTCAGAAATAAACCTTTATTGGACTGCTTGTAGGTGTTTTTATTGTATCTTACTAAATCTTTTCAATCCCTGAATGACTGTTTTGAAACGAGTGCGTACAAACTCTAAATCCCTCTAAGATTTTTTACTTATATGGCAGTCCACACTCTTTTATCAGACTGTTTTAAAGGAGAGTGCCATAACCATGACCTGCTCCCACACGTTTTATTTTCTTGAACAGCATCACACTTTGTTCAGGTTTTACAACATCACTTGTTGAGAAACTTGTAAAAAAAAAAAAGTAAAAAAATGGGAAAAAGCATTTTTTAAAATGTATTTATTAAAGCTGTTTCTACTGTTTCTCAGTGTCTGTTTAAACGCACACCTCTGCGGTAAAGGTAAAGGTAAATCCGTTTTATTCTCATTTACATATAACATATTATAGCCTACATGGCAATGTTTAAGTAGTTTCAGTCCTGTAACAACCAAAGATGCAATCGCACATATATTCTGTTGCTGCAGTGAGTGACTGAGCTAAACAAAATAATACATAATTTACGCTTTAATTCATATGCTATAGCATAAGAATGACCTAGATATATTCAATAAATTATTACCTCAATCAATCAATAATTTAAAACTCCAAACATGCGATTGTTTGAAAAAATAATAATGATAACGTGCAGAAAACTAACATTAACAGTATTTTATTAAGGTATATTATTGTAAAAAAAAAAAAAAAATCAATATTTGCACAGTCATTTATTTTTATTTTGTTTTACAGTTATGAATACATTCTCCCAGGCAAAATAAATAAATAAATAAATAACACCATAATAACGTCTTAGTGGAAAAGCCATAAAGTGGAAACACATTAAACTGCGATAATTGAAGGCGAAGAGAAAATGTCGAACTTACTTTAATTGTTCTCCGGTGTTCGTCACCTGTTACAGGACCGAAAAGTCCCTTAATAGCCCGTAGCAGCCTCACAGCGAGCCCGGCAGACACGTCTGGGCTTTGTCCGGTGAAAAGAATAACCAGTATTTCCATCTGGAGCGGTGTGACAGCGAGAATAACTTGCTCCATCTTTTATAAATGCCCCACATGGTCCCAAAACACTTAATTATCGCTAGGTAAGGCAGTGCGGACTGTCCTCCTCTCGTTGATTGACAGCGGGGTGCATTGGAAGTGGCTTTGAAGGGGATGATAGATCCCCTTAACGCGCGGCTGCGTCGATAATTTAAATATTATAACCCTGCTATCGTCAATCACACAAATTGAGGTGTTGTTTGTGTGTTTACAGAAATCTGACCGGGTTCACGTGTCGCTCAAATGCGTGGCAGTGTTGCCGTGCTTCTCGGTGCTCCCCTCCGTCTGTCGTTTTTTTGGTTTCGCCCAAACTTGGTTCAGATTTGAGTTGCTCTCGCTGCTATCTGGGATCGCTCTATTGGAGGTGAAGGACCGCCTGTCCCCTCTCTGCCTGCGCTGTCAATGGCTTTCGGGACGTATTTTATTTGAATGTCTGGACAATACAAGTGACCAATAATGGATATTCTATGGATATTATGGACCATACCGGCCGTAATAGCTGTTGAAGGTAAGCTAATGTTTTCACTAACGGTTAAAGCCGCATCCTTTTTTTTTTTTTTTTTTTGTGCCGACTTTGAGTTTGAGACAAAGCGCGTGAACGAACGTTTGCTAATTTTAATCACCAAATGCTAACGCTAAATTAATCACCTCCCAGCTCCCCGTTGCACATATTAATGTGTGTTATCGTGGCGTTTTATAGAGCTTTAAAAACCAGCGGGCAAAGGGGATGATGATGGAGCCAACAACATGCTCCCGCATCTCCGCAGGTACGAGGATGCTGTTTGGCGTTAAAATGCGTGAACTGCGGGATAATAACGGCTGACTTTTACGTGTGGGGGCACAGCTAGCAACGCCAGGTTTGAACACGTTAAACCTCAGGCAGGTACACGTCGCAATCCTGCGTGTCCGCCGCGGAGGTGTGTCACCGGGTTTCGTGTCAGTTGGTGTCAGTTGGGGATAAAAAAAACGTGAAAGACAAACACTAGGACGTCTCCTTGAACCTCTAATGAGCATGTCCGAGACTTAATGCGCAAATATACATGCTGGAAATCTCCTGTTTTTTTTTTTTTTACTCACAAGAGGTCCTGTGTGGTCCCCCTATGCAGTCATTTGTACGCAAAGCGTGGATAAGCAGTAATAGGCAGCGAGCAGCGTGGCTCAACACAATGAAACAGGTTGAATGGTGAAATAATCCCTATAATACTCTGTGTGTCTACAGTCATAACACTGTGGTGCTTTAAAGTACCTGCAGAGTGGTTTCACCACACCCACAGACACACTATTCAGATATGCATATTCTTTTGTACTTTTAGGGACTATATTATTGTGACATTTGCCCTTTTAATTAAAAGTAAATACATTTGCTTTTGAAAGCTATTTTCCCCACATATTTCAACCTAGGAGGTTTCAGTCTGTACTTTAAATTATGACTCGCAGATGATTTTATGTAGCAGTGTGTTTCCCCGTCACAGGACACGACAGGAGCCATTCACCACACTGAAGAATGGAAAAGTGTTACCCCAGTCGTACATTTATTCAGGCTATCTTTAGGATGTTGTCAGAAAACAAACATATCTTCTTCCTCCGGTCAGTTCAACTAAACCTCATAATTACAGGTGGAGCGGGGAAAGTATGTAAAAACCCAACCGAATGTAACCACAGGATAAAACAACAACAAAAAGAAAAACAGGGAAAAAAATGTAGGAGCCGCTTGTTCACTGTGAGATCATTTGTACATGTGTAATAACATCCCTGTAATGTGTATAGAAAAGGTTGAAGGGCCTGTCAGGTCCCATGTAGGACTGGCACAGACTTTGACAAACGTCATGCGAATTTGTTCAGACTTCTGCTGACTGGTCCTGCTTATGGTTTTAAGGTAGTCACATATCCAAAACCTACAAACACAATCCTGAAGGCTTACATTACATTTCACATTGGCAGCGTTAACATTTTGTGCCGTAGCTTTTGAAATTTCATTTCAGGTTTGAGACATTGTTCCAGGACAACCGTATTATTTTATGAGATTATATGTGCAATCCAGTCTGAGCGCTTAAAACCACATTTTATAACTACAGGGAACAATGTACGGCATATGTTTCATAAAATTCATTATCTGTCATTTATATTTAAATTTATTAAAAAATATATTTAGATTTATTATCCGATTTCAGATCATTTTGCTGGAATTATGAAATCAATCCTCAATCATTATTATTAGCACATTAATGATACTGCCATGTTCTACATCTATGTAGTTTGAATAATATATCGAATATTAGTATACACCGATTTAAGTAAAATAAATTCAGTAAAAAAGTACGACTACGAATCTCATAATCGGTAACTATATATTACCATCCACATAATATTTATTATGATATGTTGTTTTTTAATTACTGGTATCATGCTTGAGTGCCATCATAATGGTTATTTATTTTTTTTATTTTATCCTCGCTGCTCTGTCCAAGAGCAAAAAAAATCACAGGATGTGAAAATTGCCAAGAATAACAACAGATTCACACTACACAGTGCTCCACTTTCCCTCGTTTGGTCTTTCTCTCTAAAAAGCAATCACGGCTATGATTACTGTTTGTCCACATGTAAAATCTACAGCGAAGCGTATGTGCAAGCTGAGAACATACAGTTCCACAAATACCAATCGGCCTGGTTCCTTAAATAGTTATTTAAGTGTATTGAAGCACTTCTTGCTCAATCAAGACGGTGCCCTTGATGATTAGCGTTGCTGTAGGTATACTGCATGGATGTGGCAGTATGTTTTGGGCCTGTGGCGTTCTACTTTTTGATTTGGAAACCAGCTAGTCCCGTCGCCAAACCCAGCCCCCCTCCATTTTACCCTGTGAATCACCCTAGTCGACTGTCCAATGAAGTTGCGAGGGATGGCTTACGTATGAGAAATAAAGGGTTGAAAAAGAGGTCACTGCAGCTCTAATCTGAAAAAAAAAAATATATATTCCGGCATGCAATGGAAAAAAACCCCTCTAGTGGATCGTTTTGACACGTTGCGTGCCGGGAAACTACACGTCATCCATTGTGTTTTTTTGTTAAATGGGAAGTGACATCCATATATCTATTTTTTTTTTCACCGTCGAATGCTGGTTGCGAAAATTGTACCATCCTGTTGTATTATTCATTCATCGTAGAAGCATTATATAAACTGTAGGACAGGTTTTGGTAAAAAATGCATTCAGTACAAATGAAATTGTTAGTCATTAGTTGCTTGAAGTTTACCTGATTTCCGTAGAATAAACATATCAAAAGCCAACTTGTTATACAACTGATCAATGAATCAAGCTGGGGCCACACTGGAGAGGATTAGAGGATTAAACTGGGGCCAAACCGAGGAAAATCCTTGCTGTGTCCCAAATATCCTTTTTGCGAATAGTGTCCACACCGCACATCATGTTATATCTACTGTAAATTGGCCTTGAAATGCTAATTTGAATTGTCCTCAGCATCCTGTCTCTATTCAAACTCCTACACTGTGTTCTGTCTCTTCAGTTATATCGCCATTTTGGACAACTATAAATGGCGTTCATTCATCAGCGGCATTCGTCCATTTTTCAAAGGCATTTAATTTACCCTGTGGAATGTGAAACAACTCTAAATTGTTGATTAGCGTTAATGTAAGCTGCCACTGATGCCACGTCTTATTGGTTTAGTTAACAGGAACAGACAGGCTCTTTTTGAAAATTAATGGAGGTAGTACTGCCAAGGAAATTAGCTTAGCTATGTCAAACATGTCTATGAAAACACACTGTGGATTTATCCCTTCATTAGTTTGCCCATTCATTGTCATCAGTACTCAGTTGACAGCCACACTAACAATGACGCTCATCTAATTCTCTTGAGTGGAAATTCTCAGATTCATCCCCGGCCATAAAATTCTAGTAGCCTGTATTGTGCGGAGGAGATGAAATTTACTAGACGGATCATTTGGCCTTTCCGATTTCTCCCCCCGCCTTCTGTTGTGGTATTACAGTTTTTACTGTGCAAACACAGCAAACGTTTTCTTGGAGGATTGGTTTTGCTATGATGCAAAATTACAACCTCCTCCAGGCTTCTATGCAAGTTGCTGTTGGGGTCAGCAGCACGATAGATCACTTTGATGGAACATTTTCTTCACATTTTCTTCGAGGGAAACATAATGTGACAGAAACCACAGCAGAGGATGGCGATGTAGGGTAGAATGAGATCACAGCATGCAGCCTTTAAAAAATGTCTTGCAGATTTGATTGCATTTCAATGTACCCTGCATTCCCTCAGCACTGGAGCGCTGGGGCCCACTCAGTTGAAAGTTGGCAAACACTGGGCATGTCGATGTTTTGAATTTTCCCGTTTTTTTGTTTTGATTTAATTTAGTTGATTACATATTTGTGTTATTATGCGTAACCCTTTCAGTGCCATTTTCCTACACAATATAAGCCAGTCAAGACAGTTCAAGGCACAGTATGATTGTTAATGTTTTGAAAATCCTGCCAAGTTTGGTAAAGATGCTTTCATATGTAAATTCAGTCTCTGTTTTTGACCGGAATTGTTTTGTAAGGAATAGACGTGAGTGTAACATGGAAGCATTATGTTTTGTGGAAGAGTAACAAAAGACAGACGGAGGCGGGCTCCGAAATGGGATTAGATAAAGGTAAAATGAGAGACCGTATACAATCCGGTGTTTTCTCAGTCCACCCAATGAGCAGATGCAGAGAGCTGGCCTGCACGCCAACCGCCACAGTAGGCTTTCACAAAGAATCTGTCTCTATTCAAGCCTTAATCCATGCTGCCGAGGGCCCAGGCATTGTCACTTTGCATGCAAAATTTCAATTAGTGCTGGTACCAGTTGTTTCACTTGAAGGGGGGTGTCACATTTCAGAGACATCTATGGCTACCTTTAGGGTGAGATTAAGGCAGAAGTGTCACTACTTTGCTTAAAAATATTTTGCATTGCATAAGGTTACTGGTAGTGAGCTGCCTTGCTTTGTTATTCTCACTGTACTCAGACATAGGCCTCGGTCAAATTTCTTGAAGTTGGAAATACAGAGGGTAGACTCCCTAAAGTTTGACTTGTTGAAAACTTCACACACAAGAATTTAGTGTCATAGGATTCTTTCCCGGCAAAAATAGTTAGCGTATGTTGCTCCTGGCCCCAGCTTGTTTATCCACTTTTACTAAAGATTCACTCCAAGACATGATGGAGTGTTTGACGCTGTTTCCATGCTCTCAGCTGTTTGACTCTGACTGCCGCGGTTCACTGTCGGGAGCCAACTCTTCATTCTCTCCTGCCTTAAACTGTTGAGTCAAGTTTGCTTATGTTCACTTCCGTGAGTGCACTTCAGAGTTAACAGTGGAAGCGTTTAAGGATCAGTTTACCACGGTTCTGAATTTAACTACCACACTGGGAAGTACTATTATACATTTGAAAAACACATTATAACCTACTGAATGACGACTTCAGAAGCCAAGCCAAACGCAGCTGTATCACACTGCAAAACCTCCATAGACTGGTGGCTTAACACATAATATAGGGCTTATATATATGCTTGTGCTATTCTTTTTGTTTTCAAATGCCCTGTATCACTATGTTTCATATACTGTACATCCACTGCGTTAAGAGTGACTTTTGCCTAATTTTGGTGAACAGGTGTTTAATCTCCTGTCTCTTTGGTTTCTAATCAGGCCTGTTTAGCTTGCAGGCAAGCTGGTCTGATATGGCTGCCTGCTACTTGATGCTATCAGAAAATGAAAATATTTTCAGAGTCAACAGGTGTTTCGAATCTTTCAATATGCAACATAACCCCTCCAGTGCATGACCGAAACAGGGAGTTCATTTTCAAGTAAAATTAACGTGCTTTAGACTTAAAAGCACATGCTGTCTTAATGCTATTTTTTTTTTTTGCTTTGAGGCATTCGCAATTCTTTGTGTTATAACATATTATTGAAAGTTTTAATGCAACTGGAAGTACATGAAAGAACATTAAACACACGGGAATGAGAGACAAAAATACTCAAAAATACTCCAGAACTCATGTGACTCTTCCATCGTGTGATATGTTGTACATGTGTACAGCACTTTGTAACTCTATTTGTAAAGGTGATATTTAAAAACAAACATATTCATTTTAAAGTTCTTATAAAACAGTGTCCTTGTGTAGCTTATGTAATAAGACTTTAAAAACTTTGAGAAGAAAATTTTAGTTGATCAAAAAAAAAAAAAACAATTATGTAACATAATCTCCATGTGAAATTTCCTATGTCCTATTAGCCATGTTGCTAATATTGTTCATATCAGTTAAAATTGTTAAAGAATTTAGAGAATTGAGAGCTATAATCTAAACCAGAACAGATATTGTCTTCGGTACAAAACAATGAGGAAATCTTCCACAAGTGCCTACATGTTTCACTTGGAAGGAAGTCTATAATCTCATCAAATCTCAAACACACTCACTTTCACTTAATATCAGGTTTGGTAATATCAAACAACAACATGTGTGGGTTATATGATAGTGTCTTATCTAGCTTTCTTAAAGTTTCTAAAAGGTGGCATTTACTTTTTCAGTTAATTGCCAGCCACAGAAAGAATACAGAAGTTGACTTTCAGATACTTTCCCTGACTGTCTAAAGTTTATGTTTATCTTGATATCTTGATTGTGTATTTGTTTTTTTCTTAAGAATGAGAGCAAATATAGATTTGATCTTTGCTGAATCAGTGCTCAGTAAACGTTTAACATCTAATGCGGAGGCTGTTTCATGCACAAACAATCTCTGTTCAGAAAGTAGTATATCAGTTTCTACTTCACAAAGTCTTTATATAACACTGGAGGTACTGTGTGTTATGAATGGTGAAAAGATGTATTATGGAGAGATGTATTATTTTGTGCGGATCAGGCGAATTAAAGGTCTTGAGATTTGTTTGTCTTGCAGTGCTTTAAGGATAGGTGTGCCGTTGGATGGGAGGGTTATAATTGTTTCAGTATGCAGCTGGGAAAACAGCGTGGTCAAAAAGTGAAAGAGTATGACTAAAGCTATTATAACAGCGTCATACTGCATAATAAGCACTCCTAATCCTAACTGGACAAAGATAAGATCAAACATTGCAGAGTCGGTTGTTTCTTTTCTTTTCCACATCATTACAGAAAGCATCTCTTTATAACTAAATCAGGTTTGCTTCAACTCTGTGGAAAAAAAGTTCACATTAAAGTGTTTTATTGCTGATTGGTAAAGAGTGGTTGGGATAAATACTGTAGATACTATGAAGGAATCTTGCGTTACCTCCATGTAACCTCTCGCTGATACTTCACACAGGAATCTAGATCAAGGATGTTCTGATATCCTGCTATCTTAATTAGCACGACGTTAATTGGCAACGTGCAGCCTCTTGGTAAGTCATATTTATTAGGAAGAGCCTGATTCATCCTAACCCGTTGGGAGTAGAAATCATTAAGGGACAACGAAATGTATTTCCAGACATTATTCATAACAGGAAACGTGTAAGCACTCACAATCAAAATGGCCCTGAAACACTAGGCCTAATTTGCAGTCTGAATTCTTTGTGCAGTCTCTTTAATTTGACAGGAGTTTCACCCATTATGTGGAATCAGTTTGTTTTATGTCTTTGTCACTGAACATTTCCTCTTTTTATTCAGGCGGTTAAACTGTTGTCCATAAGTCTGAAAACGATAACCGAGTTAGCCTGAAAGCGGAGGTGAGCTGATCAACGTGACCCGTGTTCCTGTCACATCCCTCATGTGAATGTTGAGTCGTGCACATTAACAATATGGCGCTTTTAATATTCGGCCCGGCAAAGCCAGTTACCGAGCGAGGACGCAGGGAGAAAGATAGACAGAAGGAGGAGGAGGAGGGAGAGTGTACCCTGAGAGAGGTCAGACCTCGTTTCAGAGACCCCCGTCCACACACACCCCAGGTACTGTGACACTGCCTTTATGAGCGCGCCCGAAGAACACAAACCCACCGGATTAGTGTCTGGCTCTCAATGTCCCCGGGAGCAGAGCCCATCGGCCGAGACAAAGCGAGGCTGATTGCGTCGTCATCTGCATCACAAAGGGAAGCCTTTTTCTACCTGAACCACTGCCTGTGCACCGCGCTGCACATCACATCTATCAGCGACTCTGGAGCCACGTGACATCTGCCTTTTGTTTTTTTGTCCATCTCTGTCTCCCCCTCTTCCATTCTTTCTCTCTGACCCACACCGTCTGTCCACCATGGCCCATATCAACAGCAGGAGCCCCTCCCCCTCCCTCTTCGGTGGAAACTAGCTTCTCAGTCTGCACCAGCGCTGACCGTTTTCTGTTTTTGCCGGTAGTTGTGTGCTCAGCTCGGTGTGCATCATCTTCCCTCACTACAAAGAGCCAATAACACATTTGTTGTCTTTCCTCTTTTCCCCTCTGGCTCTGGCTGGCTAGCTGTATCTCAGCTCAACCAACATGCAGACACATCAGACAAAAAGCCCGGTCTCCCGCTGTCAAACCCTAACACGTCTATCCGTCTCACTCGGACAGAGAGAACTCCCCAGCTGAGGTGCTGCTAGTAAGCAGACGTGTTTTATCTGATTAGTGTACTGGGCAGGCAGGCTCTGCTGTTCTGTGACCGATGACGGTTGTCGAGTGTTGTTGGCACAGGCAGGTCCAGCAGCCGCAACAGAGATAGATCAAGCTTCCCATTTCGGATTATCTTCTAATGCTTATGTAAATACGAGTTTACTGTAAGCCTTATGTTGACTTTTATATGCTTTACAGTACTTCATCATCATCAAAGACTTTAGAAAGTCCCTACCTTTCTTTCATATTTCATGACCTGAACGTGCACCCTTTAACCACTACAATACAATTTTAATTTTAGGGAGAAACACAGATGTCAGATATATCTCAGGCATGATAACTGAAGCTGAAAGGTACAAGTTTTATTTTCCATTTACAACGTTTTATAAATAGATTCAATAGTTTAAACAGAATATGACATTTAAAAAGCGGAGGTAGGGATGGAAAGGGAGAGAGCTACTTTTTGTGTCCTAAAATGTGATAGTTGGTTTCTATTCACAAGTAATTGCATTAGCTTAGAGAATTGGGAATTAATAAAAGCCAATTAACTGATTTGGCCTTTGGCTGTGACTTGTCTGGTTTTAGAGAGCTGGAGCTCATCCCGTGTTTTCACAGATTAAATTTAGAAAGTCAGATGCAGAACCTTGTAAATCATACAATAGGAGAGCCTAAAAACATGATGTACCCCAGTGAAATAAGTGAATGGTTGGGGACAAAGCAAGAAAACAACCATTGCAATGAGATTTCGACCATGGTTCATTCTGATGAAACTGTACTAAGTCTATTAAAGAAATGGAGATTTAAGAAGCGAGGAATCTCGGTGGCAAGGGTCACCACAGCAGCAGGGTAAACACACTTCTTAGTGCTTAATCGCCTGTAGTCCAATTACCATGGACTGCTAGGCCGCAATGGCTAATTGTCAACAGCAAGGGTGCAATTTTAATTTCAACTTTGGGGGAGAGACCTATTGGGAACTGCTTAAGACACTACAATTATCTTCTTCACCATAGAGTGGTTGGTTCTTAATGGGATTTGTGTGTTTTATCCACACTGCGTCTACGCAACACTTAACGTTACACCCCGACCAAGGGACATATTAGCTGATCAGTTAAAACTTTTTAGCCTTTTTTTTGACTGATGATTCATTTAAGTGTTTTTTTTTCTTCTGTTTTTTCTCTTTAAAATGCTACATTCAATTAAAGAAACTTAATTAAAATATAGACTAATTCACAACATAATTCATGGCATATTTTTTAAAACTTTATTTATGAAGACATTGAGATGTTTAAGGACTAACATGAATAATTAAGTTGTTTGCCCATTGTTCTGGTATAGAGCTTGAATAATATCATGGTATTTTTAGTATGTGATGCATAATAAATATTTAAACAATTAGTAATGTGAATATAATAAGTGGGTATCGTATGACAACAAGTACAACAGTTTGGTATGTTCAGAAAATTAACTCACTTTATTATAATGCAGCCTTTAAAGCCAGGAAAAGACAACACTTACATCATATGAAATAACAATATCCAAAATCAAACAAGTCATATAGTTTCATATCACCATAATAATATATAATATAATGGGTTTTAATTTTTATTTATCGCTGTTAAGTTGTTACACATTTATTTTTTGTTATAAATAATAAAATGCAACTTGAGAAAAGACAGCAGTAGCTACATTTCAAGTGTATACAGGAACCTTGCAAGTGTGTGGAATAAGTTTTCCACAGACATTTGTGCAAATGTTCTCACCAAAGCCTTGTTAATAAATAGGGGCTTTTTATTTGACATGGATACAGGAACTGTTGAGTTTGTATTATTGGGGTAATGTAGTAACTTTAGCGGGGCTAAGGGGTCAGGTCAAATCAAGCCTTTGTACTAAAATGTTTTAGCATGTAACATCATGTTAGAGAGCTCACCTGCACCAAGCTTTTACTCCTGAGATTTGTAGTACATCCTCAGCGTGTGCACAACTCTCAACTAGGGAGGCAACACACTGTGTCCCTGAGGTAACTGGCTATTTCGTGGCATACCGCGAGCTCTCTCCACCTACACGTGACTGATGCTGATTCGGTGAGGTCGCATAAAATCAATCTGCTTTAAGCTTGTACACAGGACTGCACTGGCAAAACTGGAAACCTACCCAATCCTTAGTGGTAAGATGGTGACACCTGCTTGATAGACTTAATTAAAGATGACAAATCACATACGTATGTGAAATTATTCAAGGGACTATGACTTAAAGTGACCAACAGGGATCAGCAGAGCTATAGCCATCGTAAGCACCCTTACTGTGGTTTAACTGTGAGGATTTATTTCATTAAAAACAGAGACATACTTTGGATTGATGAAAGGCAGGACTTTTTATTTTTTGTCTAGCCTCATACCACTCTCAGCCACAGTGACTCTACCTCGTCTTACAGCTCCAAAATCAATAGCCAAGACTCAGCAAAGATTATACCCTCATGATTGTGTTTATGGAGCCCCATCAATTGACACTTCATTGTAGCCATTTCATATTCAGCAAAGCCGATGATAAATGCACCATTTGGGCAGAGAAAGCTTACCTGAATTTACATAATCACTTGTCTGAAAGTGGATCTAGTGTGTGGAGCAATCAGTCGCATCTGCCACACTCACACTTGTAAGAGCTCCCGTTAATGCAATAACATCTTGTCCCCCTCTTGTTCCAACTAACAATTCATTGTTATTTTATTCTAATTTCAAACCTGTTAAAGATTTCCAGCAGGAAACACTATCTCTAACACACATGCCCACGATTCTAGTCTTGCCAAAGAAAGACCGATACACGTCCTCTGGGGTCAATAAAACATTGTCTGGAATCACAATACAGCCATGAGGTAACGTGGCTTACAAAACGGGAGCCAGGTATATAAGGAGATGGTGAAATGATGACTGTTTTCCGTGCCGTCCCCTGGCAGGGCCTTTCGGGTAAAATCACAATGGATCATTTGGGAGGGCAGCTGGAAAATCCATAGAGAATCTCGAGAGACCTGCTGTGCCTGTGAAATCAATACAGAGATGCAGCTGAGACCATTAAATGAAATGAATGTTACATGATAGGGTTAAACATGTAGAATATTATTATTCATACAGTCCAAATAGGTTTTTCATCTGCAGATAATACAAGCAGGCATGGACGTCAATAAAGGCACCACAGATTGTCTTGTATTTCAAGCACCTACTAAACATTCAAGCACTCCATCATGTCCTTGACCTATTGTTAGCCTTAAAAAAAAGAGGGCAACTCGGAAACTAAAATAAATTGAAGCTGAACTATATTTGTTCTGTGTTTCATTGTAGTTTATGACCAAATAAGAGGAGCTGTAGCAGCAGATAAAACTTGGCAGCACTAAGCTTGTGGGCCCTCTCAGATAAAACCAGGCCAACAGCCATTACTTGGAAATTGGTGGAATTCCTCCCAACACCATCAGATCCTCAATAATTTGGATAGATGGCTTGTAGAAGAAGAGAAGAAAAAGAAAAGGAACACAGGCTTCTACATAAAAAATATACAAAATATCTCTAAAGCTTTAGGCGAAAATATTGATATTATATTATTTTTTACTGTCAACCAATAATCCAAAATCCAAAGTTATTAAGTTTACTATAATGTAAGAAAGAGCAAATCAGCAAATCCTTTCATTTTGAAAACAAAGAAACTGGTCATGTTTGGTATTTTTGCGAGACTGAACTACCCACTACATAAAACCCACTATTCTCTGAAGGGAGCTCCCTCTAGTCAAACCGGCTTCAAATCAGATGTGTTGGGAAGATAAGTATGGAGCAGGAAGATAATCATGTGCTGCCCTGGTGAAAACAATGCAGCAAATATGAGTGTTAGTTAGCTAGCTAACGTTAAAATGACGCCAAACAGTAAGCTGGATGACGTAGGCCTATGCAACTGTATTTTAATGGTGGTACTTGGGGAGCCTAATAGGCACTGACTCATTTGTTCTGTTGCTCGACTTATTCATTAATTGAATAAAACGTTATGACTGTATATATTTCCATGCATAATTTATGGGACTAATGTTGAATAATCTGTGTCCCCCTCTAACCATAGCACACTCATACTGCCTACGCCAGTGTGTTTTGGAACTGTTTCTGTTTCTCAGTTTATCTTGATGGAAATCTCTTTCTGTTTTGCCACAGTCCTGTCAGCTGATACAACTCAAAAGCTATTTGACTAAGCAAAACCTGCAAGCCATTAAATTTGCAAAAACGCAACAGTCGTAAATTAAAGTATATTCCAAACATGTGGCATTTTATGGTTGCTTTTAAGTGCGTTAAGTAACATAAGGGAGCAAATACATTTGTGGCATGGGTGGCCTCAGCAGGGAAGGAACCCCAAAAGTGGCTACAGTTACATCCATGCTGTGCAGACTACAGTACCGCCCCAGCCTGATTACACCTCTTAAGAGCACTTTTCAATCTGCTTTCCTTTAGAATTGGTTTGACACTTTGTAGTGGTCAGGCAGGCCCGCTACATGCATGTAGCGCCCGTATGAGCTGATGGAGCGGCTGTCAAGAAGCCTGCCTGTTGGAGTGATTGAAAAGGCATGTTTGGGATTAGCCGCCTGTCCTGGTTTGTGTGGCGCTGCGGCCGGGTTGTGTGTCTGGGGGTCTGCTCGCTGCTCTCTGGGCCTGCCGTGGTGCTGCTGGGTGAGGGGAAAGGTAGAGTCTGACCTTGGTTCTCACACTCTGTTGACTCACACCCTTTTCACACCAGCAAATGCACACAGAAACAGGTTTTGCTAAATGAGCTACACATGCTAGCAAGCACTGCTCCAACACATAGATCATTAAAATCTTTTCTTCAGATATCCCTTGGGCACTCAACATCAACAGTTTTAAGACAAAGAGAAAGGCGATTGTTTTGACTTGCCTTCATTTCGGCTCAGCGAGCAAAATGGAAAGGCTTTGGGTCATTTTTACTTTGTGATTTTACTTTTCTTTTCACAATGAGAACCAGTAAAACAGCACATCATGCAAAAATAATGTCCCTTTGATGTTGGAGCCTACAGTTATATGTACTATTTTGTAAGAAATAGAAGTTGAGACCCATAACAGTGTTTAGTGATTTTCCTCCTCACAGACAGATTTTTGGCATGAACACAAACTAATCTCTATTTCACAGATACTAGCATGCTCATTCTCTGTCTCTCCTGTTCTCTCTGTGTGTCTCTCTCCCACACACACACACACACTCACGCACAAGTGAACACTCCTGTCTACACTATTTCAAACTCAGCACCTGCAGGGTTGGGCAGTCAGGCTTTTTCTGGAGTTATGGCATTAACATGGAAACCCGAGGGCTGAAGCTGGATTAGTTGCGAGGAGGTGTGAACATAAGGCCAGGGCAAAGATGGCCTTTCAGCTGATATTTTGTCATCATATTTTCACCCTTGTATGTCTTTTAATAATACTAACAGGCAAACATGCTGACACAAAAGGAAAAATGTTTTTTTTTTCTATGGTTGCGTTTTTTTGCTGTTCTTGATTCGATTCTTTGAAAAATTCACATGCACACACATCTGATTCTTGCATGTTATAGCCTGAGGCAAGCGTTATGCGGAGCCTTAAGTTTTCCTTTTGTCGAATAAAGATAACAACTGGCAGCTTCATAGCTGTCTTGCTGGTTTAAATTGCTGTTAGTAAGCTCAGAACGCCACCGAAAGTAGGCCGTTATTGTTTGCCAAAGTGCAGAACGGATCTGCTTTGACTCTCAAAGATTAGAACTGTAAGCACCAAACAATTCTCATTTTTTTCAGGCCTTGGAAGCTGCAATCTCTAACTTTCAGCACTATCAAACCACAGCAGAGTGACTGATCATCTAGTGGCACATTTGCGAAGTTGAAAATGTCAATGACAGACCATGCAATATGAACGCAAAAATAGTATTTACTGAAGTGATGAATGAGATGACACTGGAGTTGTCGACAAGACAGGTGCAATCTGAAAAGCCCAATAAACAGCTTTCAAAAGGGTATGAAGAGCTTCTCCAAACCTCTGTAAATGTGCTGTTTTTAATGACTCACTGCACTCCAAACACTATACAGATGGATATAATGACTTGTTACTTGTTACTTGTTACCACTTGTTAAAAAAACATAGATTTCAGCTTTAAAAGAGTGACAGTGAGTAAGTAGTAAGGACATTTGGGTGCTGATAACAGTGAATGCCTTCAAATGTTTTGACCATGGAATGGCCTTCTAACCATAGGATTCGCATACTAACTTGACAGATGCAAGCAGACACAACTAGATCATGTGTTTTGGAACGGCTTCTATTTTCAATTTATCTGCATGGAAATCTCTTTCTGTTTCGCAACTCTCTATTGTGGGTTTATACAATGTAATAGCTATTTGACAGAGCAGAACTAGCTATACAAAAACAAAACTTATATTTAAATTAACTTAAATTATATACCAAACATGTGCCATTTTGTGTGTGCTTTTATCCAGAGTTTCTTACAGCAATGTAAAGGATGCATTCGTGGCGTGTGTGTCCTCCACGAGTCTCATGCATTCACTGCCCAGCCACTTTTGAGGAAGTAGTTCAGTGATTATACTTAAACAAATGGTCATTTAAACATGACAGGAATCAGATCATATATTTCAAAGAGGAAAAAAGGAAACCTTAGCTCTCAAGGTTTTTACTTTTCAGTGGTTGGATGGCGGCGGGACTACCAATTCACAGCACCTCATCCTTCAGCTGACAAAAGCAGCGTTTAAAACTTTCACTCGTTTTCGCTTATACTCACATTAGGTAGCTGGAGGGAACCTCTCAACAACTCACACATGCCCCATTTCAAAACACCATATTTGCTGCCATCTTTGCCTCTTTTGTCCTGCTCCAGGCCTCTTCGTGATGCGTCACCTACTTTTAGTTCTCTGACCCTCCGCCACCTGTCATCCCCATGCTAATGTTAAACATAACACAATCTGAGAGCCCCAATAGAAAAGGCACAACTTTGTAGAAATACATTACCTGTCACTGTGTCTCTAGATTAGGACTTCACTGGTGCCAAATGATTTAAGGGCTTTTTGCTACGTTGTCAAGAGAGACATGATTGTGCCTGTGGCCATAAAGAAACATATGTGCTGTTTTTTTTCTAAGGCGTCAGGCAGGCTGCACCAGATGTGTGCGGTGAATGGTGTTGGGTTTTTTTTCTCACTTGAGCGTGTGTCAGACACCGTGTACAGCTGCGCGGAGGAAGAGTTAAGTCCGTTTCACAGGCAGTGAGGAGGAGGTGAGAATCAGCAGGTCTAATTGAGGCGGTTAATGGGCTGTCTGAAACCATCACTCTACCCGACGTAGCACGTGGAGAAGCTCTTCATCACTGAGCTGAATCTGATTAAACAGCTCTTACTCAAAGACTAGCTGTTGGCCAAGATAGGGGATTGTTACAAATGTAAACATTGCTTGATTCATAATGTCCTCCTCTGCTCAAAACAGCTTTATCATCTTTCCAAGCCAAAATGTCCAATTTAACTTACATTTTCCTATTAAAAAAACAGCTGTGATATAATATAATTAGCTTGCAGTGAAGCCTTGTTTATAGTTTTTGTAATCTAGTGGCATTATCCTGGCAAAAGAAAATAATGTTTCTTTTTGTTGTGTTGCGTTTTTTTAAGTGAAATTCCCAAAACGAGTAAAACTGAATTGGAAACTGGGTTGGAAAAGCAATTATCTCTGTCACATTGGGACATATTTTGTTTTCACTAAAAGTGCTAAATACATGGATGAATGACTTAAGAATATTTTTTTGCTGTTTTCCCAGCCTTATTCAGCCTCAGCCCTGTCTCAACCACATCCCTCCCTTCAGAGTCCAAGCCCCATTCCTCTCCGCCTGGCTTTAGTCCCGACTTAGTCCCGACCTTCCTCCGCTGCTCTACCTCTGTTCCTCCCACTGCAGCCACAGCCCAGATCCTTCCCCAACTATCAGTTCCGAATGAAAACATGCTTGATGGAAAGGCTTGCACACTCTTAACAATTCAGCTCAAGCTGTTTTACCAGGAACTTTTGCCAATGGCGGTTGAGCAGCTCCCGCTGGAGCTGTTGGGCATCCATGTCTTGCTCAAGGGCATGTCAACATAAAAAAGGAGAGAAACTGCCCCTTGTGCATCTAACCCAACCAGTTTCTCTAGCAGTGTGGCTACCTTTCTGACTTGTTTGAGCGTAGGAGTGTGAGCGTAGCAGAGGTTAGAGAGCTGTAGAAATGGCTGTCTGGGTGGGTGGGGAGGTATTCAACATCATTGACACAGTGAATTACTCTTCTGGGATGTACTGAAGAGAAGGTGCAAGGTTATGTCAGAAGCAAAGTGTGGTTGGGTTTAGCGAACAGGCATCCATTATATCGAAGCTTTGCAGCTGCATCACATACTTCACAGCAACCGTGGCTGGCGCCGTCATGGAGGTCCAATAGGGAATTGGCTGTGTGCAAATCATGGCTAAATATAACAAGTGGACCTGAAAAGGAGACATGCATTCCTGTGGGATGGATTTAAGTCAGTAAAGTTGTGTTAGAAGACAGAATAATAAGGTTTATTTTTATAAGATGGCCACAACAGTACAGCACAGTATAATGCAATCCAAAATCATCGATCCATTCACAACATAATACCAGTCAGTGTTTCTCATTAATGACCCAGACTGTGGCGGCCCACCACAGTCTCATTTCTTCCTTCTTTGATAGTGATCTGGAAATATTTTTCTCTCTTAATGCTTTGTGCCTTTGCTTCATCACCTTTTGCTTCTAGTCTATCCATAGTCTCAGGAAATCCTGTGGGATCCTTCTTTACTTACATGGCCAAACATTTACCTCTGTTGAGATGGGCAAGCTGTGTGATAAAAATGTAATCAGGTGCCTTTCTGGAGCATTTAAAAGTATTATAAAATCATGAAATTCATAGAAATTCATAGCATTAATTGCCGTTGAAGTACTTGCCTAAAATGTCACGAGTCCTTTTTACAGACACCATGCACAGTTGGTGGTAAAATGATGATTAAACACTCAAAGCGTGTATAAGGTATTAATCAAGATTTGCATTGAACCCTAATCACCCAGTTGCAATTAAAACTCTTAACGCTCAGGTCTAGACAGTGTTTTAACCTCAGCGTCCAGCTCTCTGCCGGTGCTGCAGCGGATCTGAGCGCTCACTTAAAGATAACAGGCTTTTTCCTTTCATATTTAGCTCTATAATCAGTTTCAAATGAGAACCGGGCCTTTGGCAGACTTGTTATGGCGGTGGTTTGATTCAGCCAAAAAGCCTCTTGCGAAGTGGATGAATAGTCAGCGAGAGTTCATTTAATACAATCTCAACAGCAAGAGCTACATGACAGTAAATGATCCCCATTTGAATTATCAGCTTTTCCTTTTTGTGCTTGTTTCAGTTTCAATAATTATCTTAAACTCTGAGAGCAATACAGCAAGGATTTGTCTTTGTGCATGCTAAACTGGCTTTATAGCTATCTCTTCTAGTGCTCAGAGCAAACAGCCAAACTCATTGTATTCCAGCCAAGATTATTATGTCTTCTTTGACGTACTTTTCTGTTGTCAGCCAAGCTGCGATCACGCAGGAGGAGCCGCAATAAAGGAAGCTACTTCTTGCCATTCATGGCATTCAGCATACAGCACGGCTCGCATGTTGTGATCACCATTCAAAAAGAAAATAGCACCCCCCACCATGTAGTTGTTTTCCATCTTCCATTCCCCTCGTTTTCATCTCCTTTATGGTGATTGACTGATTCGGTCGAAGTTCCTCTTGTCACCAGCACGCCGTGTTTATTCCTCCCTCTGCACTGCATTTTAAATCAGTTTGCAAAATCACAGGCCAATCAGAGGCAAGGCTGACTGTTCATTTTGCAGTGGGCAAGATGTTCCTTTTTAAAAGCAGGAGGTTAAATAGATTGTTATTGGAAGAAACATCCAAAAACCTTGAAAAATCAATTAAAATGATGTTTAATAATTTCTGATCATCGCTGTTGCCAAAAACACATTAGACAGACATTGTCATATAGATTAAATGATTATTTAATTGGTGATCCTCTGTTGCTCAATTATGTCCTCTACTTGTGTGTGGCTTTACGGTCCCTCAGCCAATGCCAAAAGGAGTTTTCACGGCTGAGTAGGAGTCGGATGTGATTTCCGACGAAGACCATCTGCACAGAGGATCTTTCGCTCGTGCAAGCAGCATATGTCTCAGTATGCAGATAACGGGGCTGGTAAACACGCTCGTCCCCTGAGTGAATTAACCTGTGCTGACACGCTCCTTCGTGGACTATGTGGCAGTGAGTGCTTTAAACCGTAAAGCTCCCCCGTTTTCCTTGAAACACACACCCTCACGTACACACAGAGCAGATCTATCAGTCGAGCATGAGTCATTAGCTCTTTTTAGTTACTTGGCCAGTGGACTCAAGCAGCTTGCCTATACTCGACTCAGGTCTGGGACCGCTGAGGGACTTACTGCAAACAATAATCATGTATTTTTGTTGGACAGCAAGTTCCTGAATTGACTGCAACCAACTGCCATTTCCTTTTCAGCAGCAGGATTTAATGTGCTGATTATTGAAGCCATGCTTGGCAGGATGGAGTCTGAGCAATCCATTACACAGACACATGATGAAGTTTGGTAAAAGAGCTGCAGGGAGGAAAATCGTACCT
Source organism: Spondyliosoma cantharus (assembly GCA_900302685.1). Classification (NCBI taxonomy): domain Eukaryota; kingdom Metazoa; phylum Chordata; class Actinopteri; order Spariformes; family Sparidae; genus Spondyliosoma; species Spondyliosoma cantharus. The sequence continues at coordinate 43,120 of OMLP01021198.1, forward strand.
AATCTCCTCATTAAAAATGCAGAAGTAAGCTTGTAATTTTCTGTCCTTATGCGTGCGCTTCCTTTGTTACCAAATGGTGGCCAGAATCAGGAGAGAGGCTCAGCTGGGGTAGGTCAGATTTGGACACTAGAAGCAGATGTGGGCGTGCATTTCTTCAGGGATTTCACGTGTGGGTTCATCATTCTTAGTCATGATCAGCACATCATCCCCTCCCTTCTACAATTTGGAGTGGAGAGGTAAGCAGATAATCTACATGTATTACACGGCTGAGCAAGTTCAAACACTCAGCACCTTCAATGGGAGCATTGTATTAGTGATACTCTGCATTTTTATTTGCCTTAGAGAAATAAGTTGACGATCTGGCCTGCCATATTATATGTGCAAAAGTCATGTTTTAATTGCTCTACTTTGCACTGCTCCACAATAGATATATAGATAGAAAAATAGATAGATAGAGTGGGAGGGTGGGACGGAAACAAAAGGAGTGGATTAGCATTCAAAGGGTTGTAATATCCCTGGGCAATAGCACAGAAACCACAAGGGAAGATATAGCCCTATAATTTCTCCTCAGCGTGTTCTAGCTTTTCCCTTTGTTCCTTTTTTTAATACAGTAAGTGACATGTCTGCTCGGGTTAACAGAAGGAACTCTGCCCTTGTTTTCCAGTGCAGAGTTGCTTTCATGTCAACTTCGAACAGATTGGCGGGTGATTTGGCCAGCCCTGCTTAATCACTGCCTCACATCATGCACTTTCTTGGAACAGATATGCACACTCAGGCACGTTTATGACTCTCTGAAAGAAAGCTAGAGATTACTGCAGATATGTGATCTGTAAGCCACAGTAACCATTGATGGGGCCAATAGTTTTCCAAGTGAAAGCAGAGATGGCAGCTTTGTTGTGCTGATATCCGTACTGTTCATGGATGGGAGGGGACCATCTGTAGAGGCGGTCCAAGAGAGCTCATCATCAAGTCATCCAGCGAGCAAAACACTCCATCAGATATCCAACTAAGAAAATAGTCATAAACTATGTGCCATGTTGACATTTCTACAAAACGTGCTATATTACATTCACATTACATGTTTATGACATGAGCTTAATTTGAATGGACAGAGGGGACAGTGGTGGAGTTGTAGACAAGAAGGCTGCAAAATTTGCCAGTGGATATTGAAGGCGATCGTGGTACACTTTCCAGCTGTGTGGCAACAAAAAACAATATTTTTGATGAGAAGTTCGGACATCTCCAGCTGTGTTTGTAGTGACAAAACCATGTGATTTTAACAAGACATTGAGACATCTCCAGCTGTATCTGTGGCAACTAAAATCTTTAAAAACCAAATGGTTTTTGTGCCTAAACATAACCCAGACTAAAAGCACAGCATTTTCATAACATAAGATTGAGAATTGAACCTAAAAGAAACATCAAGTAGCCACATGAAGAGATGTAAAGTTTGATCATATCTATGGTTTGCAGAAACGTACATTGCTAAAGCTCTTTCTGCAGAATCGGTTGCGATTACTTGTTACCTTTGAAATGTATTGAAGTATTGAAGACATTACAGCCACATTATGCATGTCATTATGCCAAGATTCAGCAAATATCTCTGTTGCTTTTCATGTGTAGTTTACAGCCAAAACACTGCTGATTATATACCTCTCCAAAAGAAAGGTGCTAAATCATTCATTTTCTTTCGCTTCAGCTATTCATATGAAATCATTGTGGGTTGCTGTGTTATCCATCTAACAACTGAAGGCAATCATGCTTTTATAGAATAATTACTCATCAAACCAGGTTTCCGCATCTGATAAATTCAAGGTCCTTGATTTTATTTTGCGTCTTTATTGCGAAATAAACACAGACACAAAATGAAGGCGCTATAAAATTGCACCATGACCCCACTCAAGTCTGATTGTCAAACAAATGCTCAGACGAACCAGAAAAAAAAAAAAATACTATGAAAAGCATTATGCTGCTGATTCGCTTGTTCTTACATTTTAAGATTAACATTTGTATCAAGTCAGCTTCAACTCAATGTATGTTTTTTAAAGTCGGAAAGGTAGCACATTGATAGAAGTGTGGATCAGTGCCAAGAGAGCCTCAGGCTCGGCTCCTTTGAACACAACGTTTGTCGATACAGTGGTGACTAGTAGTGTCTGTATTGTCTCCTTCTGTCTAACCCTCCCACAGGCCAAAACGTGAAGTTGATAGTGTGGCTTGGCCTCACACATTTTCTGCTCTTCACAGTTTTGAGTGAAGTGACTTTGATTAGAAGTTGAAAGCTAGTAGAAAGTTAGTGATTTTCTTCATTCAGACCTGTTGGGTTTGGAGCTCACATACCACAAATCAGTGTTCACTGATTATTAGATGATTTCAAGTGCATTTTTTGTCATTTTAATCTAGGCTTTCATGGTATCATCGTATCTTGGTGTCTTTCACCAAAAAGCCATCTTTCAGGTGAAAGCTGTGGTGCAGCCCTGCTGCAATAAGCAGATACTAAAAATAGCCTCAGTGGTCCAGCCAAGAAATACTGATTCCCTCCAGTGAAAGAACTGTGGTTGCAACATGCTCTGTCTTCTTCTTTGTTCTTCCTTTCCTCATTTGGAAAAGCTGAGGCGGTAGCAATTGTAGGGAGAAGGCTGGTGCCACATGCTGAGACCGAATTTATAAATGGTGCTTTTTCTGACTGTGAAGATGGTCATAGTGGACTATGCAAGGTTAGGATTAGGGTTCCTCTGATATGTGAAACAGGCAATGATCTGACCAGTGACAACAAAGGTCATGACATGAATGAGGCCATGTTTCTACGATCAGTTACCACAAGATAGTTTGCGGCCCATTGAAAATATGCCTCGTCATGTTTCCAGAGGTTTCAAGAACCTCTGATCTTCTGTACTGTTCTACACATTTAGTCTAATATTGACTTCATCTAAAATGAACATTAGTAGAGTACCTTGCTGTTTCCGAATGATCTCTCCCCCCTTTTACACGCTGCTTGATGTAATAGCCAGTATCCACAGAATGAAAGCATTTAACTCCAATCAATGGGATTTATGGCTCCTTTAAAAGGCAAAGGTGTCTTTTCTCTCTTGAAAGTGCTGTTTTGGCTGTCTTCCAGTCCAGATCCGACCAATAGCTATGTATGATGAATTGTTATTATCTTGGCTGCCTGCTTAGGATTCACACTTCCCTCCAAGTTTGAAAGGGCTGCAACATCCTCCTGCATTAAGCAGAAGTGAAGCGGATTTAAGCAAAGTTTTACCTGCCAACTATATGTCATGTCTTAGTCTGCAAGGATGAGACCAGACAAATATAAACCAAACAAATTCAGCTAGAGCTGTGGATTTATTGGACAGCTTATACACATCCCATCCTTATTTTCCCAAGCCAGCCCTCTGTTCCCAGCCTCCTTTACGCACGCCTCTTGAATTCTAGAAAAGTAATGTTCATGAAGCCATTAGACAGTGAGTTTTTCCCCTCCTTTTTTCACAGATTAGCTCACACAAGCAGAATAAATTGGGAGCAAGTGTCAAGGAGTGAGTACTGTCTGGGTTAACAACAATTTTCTTCCTGGTCCTTCTCGTTTGTAGGAGAGGGGGAAGGAATGTACCTCAAGGTTAATGCCAAGAAAATGGAGTTGTTTTATCAACCTCTGGGCTGCTTTTTTTTAGGTAGTTGCTGCTGTCTTTGACATTTTGGAGTCCATATCTGTCAATGAGTGATATACTGTATGGTATTCTGCCCTTAAAACCTTGGGTGGGCGGGAAACTTTCTTTGATACTGATTCAAAAATCCCAAACGTCTTGTATGTTAATAACATTATAGTTACTCTACTAAACTAAAAGATGGATGATGTGCCACAAACACAGCGCATACATTCAAATGTACATGCTACAGAAAAAATCATATAGACTGCCCAATCTTCAGGGAAGGCGAGCATTTGAATGCATCTGAAAATCTGTTGGACATGACTTCTGCTGCTTTTTGGGACGTTTGACCCATTGTTCTCTATACAAACACACAAAAGATTTAGTATGGGAATATGCCGTTTTTATTTGAATAAAAGCTAATTTCACAGTACTAATTGGAAACAAAGGAATGGCAGTTCTCTGCAGTAATGTGAACAGAGACAAATGGCTAATATGTGTCCCATAAACAAAAAACACACTTGTCCAGTAAAAGAGGTAGAAGGTGGAAGCTCACAGTATTGTTTTTGGGATATGATACTTAGTTTTTCCATACAAAAATGTCTAAAAACGAATACCCCTTTTTTTTATATTTTGAGTTGAACACTGAGACAACCCCAAATGTTTCCAACTATGTTGAAAACCCAGAGAAATCTCTAACTTTTAAGTATTGTTGTGTTGCAATTGGTTGCCTGTGGCTATGACTTCTAGCCAGATGATATGTCAGAGAGTGAGGAAGGATGTCGGTAAACATGAGTAAACATGAGTAAACATAACTTTAATACGTCATCTTGTCTGATTTCTGCCTGAGCCACGTCAGATAGATTTTCATCGGCAGCGGTGTTTGCTTAACAATGAAGTCAGCAACCTCTGTGATCATATGCTACATAACATCAACAAATTACATATTTTGTTTTCATTGTTTTGATTGAGAGACCATAAAAAAAGCCCAGAACATAATAAACAGACTGTGCTTTCAAAATGGTGGTGGACTTTGAATCAAATAGTGACCCTCATTGATTACAATCAAATTGATCCTGACTTTTAACCCTCCCTCATCTGCCTAGTCAGAGGGCTGATGGGGATGAAAGGTGGAAGGAGGTTAAGGCAGTTGGATAATCCCGAGAGCTGCAGGAGGTGGGAAGCTATAATCATCTTCACATCAGTCTGAGGCTCAGCACTGTGTCCTCCTGTAGCTGTGTTGTATAGTTGTTAGATGGAAAATGCACATAGCTGGGATATGGGACTCTAGAATATGAGATTTCATTATCTGATAAGGGAAGATTGGACTTTCCCAGCAAATGTGTTTATTGTGCTCAAGAAGTAAATTGGGAAGGGAATGCTCACAACCTACACCGGGGTGAATGAACTTGAGTTTTGCAGTATGGTCAATCACATCACACAGTATTTTTCTATATAACGGCTGCTGCCATTCATAATGGTATTTTCTCATCTATTTTGAAGTAGTTTTACAGTGCGCTATTTATATCTTCCATTATGATGACAGTATAAAAAGATATGTTGATGTATCCATGCATGTAAACAAAGACAGTGAGGAAAAGAGACTGCAGTCTTTGAAGTGCCTCAAAAATCGGATCACATCGCTACGACCTGTGGTATTTTCGTTAAACAGCTGTTTCGGACTTTTTTATGCATGAATTGCACTCACTTTAAGTACAGCCTGTGTCTTAGCATGGAATTACAAATAGGTCAACAGTGAAAAACCCTTCCCTGTCTCCCTCTGTAATCTTCCTGCAAACTACTGCTGTTTTCCTGCAGTAAGTGCTGGATGGAGTTCACTGAAGAATAAGTGAGCAATAATGAATTGCTGCATGCTGCTTTTGAAATGACAGGAAGTGATTCAATTGATGCTCAATTATGTTTGCGTTACATGCGATGGGTTTTGTTCAAGAGCCTTCAGTTTGTGCACTGTGAAGGGGATTTGCCCCACTGCTCAAGAATGTTCTATTGTTATTGATAGGAATGCTCATACTCGATCTATCACGGTGAATTTAGGCAAAAAAAAAAATTTTCATGGCCACCTGCTGTGATCGCGATTTACATCAAATCGGACGAGTTTAAGATTGTATAAGAAAATAAGATAGCGCTCGATGATTCTTAGTCTGTGGTGAACGTGAGGATTGATTTCGAAAATGGAGTGGGGTCCGAGTTGCTGTCTATAGACTGTGCTTGGGAGCTCATTTGCCTAATCTTGGGAACTAGAGTGGAAGCTGTGT
>OMLP01021203.1:11968-27667 GCA_900302685.1 Spondyliosoma cantharus
TGAATCTGATTGAACTTTGGAAGAACTCAATGACCACGCTCTGCTCCTCTTTATGGTGCTCTCCGGCTGACCTTTCTGTCTGCAGAGGACGGCAGACGGTGGGGGGGTGGGGTGCTGGCCTCCTGTTATGGCTAACTCAAACGAAGAACAACCTGTTTTTGGTCCAAACATCGACTGTCGGATAGAAACTACTAACACAGGAGGTACGGCACATTCCCCCTCAGCCTAGACAGCATCGTGCCACGTTAAGGCCATTACACACCGGGGTCGTGACGAATAAACAGCATGAATAGGCGAAATACCTGCCTCTCTCTACCTGCATGACAGGTAAAGAGAGGTCGCATTCACTGGGTTCATTTCAGCTGCCTGGCCCAGGGTTCCGGTCTGGTGCAGATGTATTAATACGTGAAAGAAAGAAAGTTGTAAGAAGATTGATTTTTGAGTCGCTTTCCCAACTCAACATAAATACTGACGCTTTGGCTGCCGTCCCAAAGTGTCAGGATTTGACGAGTTGGGAATTCTTTCAAATTGGACCTTAAAAACACCAGACTAATTGCTCGAGGCAGCCGTAAAACAATAACTCCCGTGTTCTGCAAGGTTTATATCAAAGCAGTCACAGTAACAGCTTCAGTTTCTCGTCAATAAATCCCACATATACAGCAGTCCGTCTGTTCAGGGAACAAGACAGAGCCCTCATTCCAAGCCACCTTTGTCACATTGTCTTTATAATTTTGTGCCCTTTGTCATATAAAACATGTTGATGCCTTCATTCCTGATGCGAAAGCTCAGAAAAATTGACCTCGCTCTGAAACAAGACAATGTCGCTTTTTAGCCGTGTGATATACGCTTTCTGAGTGAAAGCACTGTTGACGAAAACAACGGTTTGAAGGAAAAGATTGATGTAGGAATTAATCGTACAAAAACAAAGCCCCAGGTTTGTAACTGCCCTCAGTCACAGAAACTTCTACAGCCTGTTGCTGTCTGCTTTTCAAACACAGTCTAAAGACCCTGAAGAAGATTAGGTAAGTTTTGTTAGAAAGAAATTTTAACTGGGAAGACGATGACTAAATGTCGGTTGGTCGACGTCACGCAGACGTCTTTTCCAACAAAACGCACACCAACATCTGTAAGACATGTGTGCTACTGGAGATTTTAGCCTGCTCACGTATGAAAAAGCGTTGGCTGTTTTTACTCGTCATTACTGTGTGTGATCTGTTGTATGCTTTCTTATGATTCACCATGTTGATATTTTGAAGGACAGTGAACAAAAAAAAACAAAAAAAATGGCAGATTTTTAAAACTGGTGTCTGAAATAAAATGTTATGAGTACTCGACCACTGAGAAATGTTCAGGGCTGCAAGCCACGTCCACAGTGTTCCTGTATTGTGCTACCCCCTGAACAGGGCCTTGTGGGGGGTAACATAATGTCCCCAGAACTTAATTTTTAAACCCTGGCCCCTGCTGTGGAAACACACTGACTTCCTCTTCCTAGTCCTTGGAGAAAGTTCCTGCTTTGGAAACTTAGCTATAATGTCCTGCATATTACTCTGTATTTACTACATCTCAACATCAGTCATCTTGGCTGATCCTTATTTCCAGCTTTCAAACGAGCAAGAGGGTGTCAAAGTTCAGTGCAAACAATCCAATCCAAGGTCATCAGAACATAAAGTGCGCGCAGAGCCCCTCTGTATTTTGACGTGTTATCTCCTGAATTATCAAAGGTCCTGCTATCTCACAGCTCTCCGGCAGCAGCAGGGCCTCTGCTCCTATCTGAACACCATTCACAACACTCTGCCGATTCAGAACAGGCGTCAGAGGGCCCACAGTGGATCCAGCATGTTGTCATGGTTACAGATAAGGTTGTGCGTTATCACTCTCCTCAGCTATGGAAAGCACATGACCGTGAGTTGTAGTGCAATTGTGCGTATGTGTAAACAACGGCAGCATCACCGGCTGCATGAACGGAATTCTTGAGGAGGCTTTCAATTCCCTAATAAACTTATCACCCAGCTCATAGTTTCCTCAAAAAGTCATCAGTCATTGTCTTTCAAAAACATCTCTTCACCTGTCAGCAGAGACGTTCCTATTGATGAACTGGTATTTGCTCAGAGGGTGGAACACTCTGTCTTGCTCTATGTTTAATCTCCCTGTGCGTGTGTGTGTGTGTGTGTGTGTGTGTGCCAGTGTGTCCATGTGTGTGTGCTTGGCAGAGGTTTTTCACTCCATGTACTCCAGCTGACTGAGAGAAAGGTGTGTTCTCCACACCGCCTTTACAGCTCTGGGGAACGCCGGGTGCTAAACAGTCCAAATTAGACTTGCCTTCAGATGCATAACGTTCTGTTCCCAACCTGGGAACGACGAGTCCCCCTGGCAGACAGAAGTTCGAGTGCTTCTCAACACCTAATCCGCGCGGAGCAAGGTGACCCAGTAGTTTCATGTCAGCCATTTGTGCGACAAGAAAAGTTGAGAGGACAACTTTTCTCCTTGTGAAAGCTGAGGGGTTGTGTTACTACACATGTGGGAGCTGGAGGTACGGACAGAGACGGAGAGACAAACAGAGAAAGAATAAGCAATTTAGATGAATGTTTAACACCGCTGGATTCGTCTGTCGAATGTCTTCAGGCCTTTCAAACGTGCGTCTGTTATGTAAATGTTCTCAAATGGCTTTATGCAAAAATAGCAGCACTTTAACAGCTAGTGATAATGTAAGTAAAGAAGGTCGAGCTCACCCTGACATGCTTGCGTGCCCAGCTAACTGCAGCCCCTTTCACCATGGATGGAACAAGGGAAAATCTGGATCTGTTCATCCCTGTGAAAGTGGTTCAGTGGCGCCTAGAGCCGAAAAAGTTTTTCTTCCTGGGTGTCAAATGAATCGTATTCATTCAGTCATCCATTCATTCAATTCAATTTTCAGGTGACACCAAAAAGTGAACAAAATGAGACACAGACGTTCCTTAAATGTGATGCCATTCAATTTGATCTTGAGCTTTACGGAAAGTGAAAATTCTTCTTTTGCCTCATGTCAGGCTGTGACTATGAGTTCAACGCAAAAGCTACTTAAGCATGAGACTGGCGTGTTCAGTTGCCAGCACATTTATGTAAATGTGTAAAAGTGTGTGTCTGAGCGGGCCTATACGTAAACACAGCACTGCATGCAAACAAAGCAAACATTTTAATGCTCTCAGGAATGTGGCAACGGGCCCAGAAACTGTGTTTTCAGAGCACATGGGAGTTCGGCCCCATAATGAACTTGAGGCTGAGGAGCTGCTGAATGAGCGCCGGGGCTCGGCCTCTGTTGTATACACCTCATCGGAGTCAGTTGGGGAGCCAGCGAACACTCGCCTCGTCAGCACGCTCCCTGTCTGTCAGTCTCTCTTCACACTCACCTTTAAGCCTCCAGGATGGGATTTGTTTACTCATTGTGTGACCACCGAGGCAGCTCAATTCTCAATGACTGGCAGATGTCCATTTATTTCTAGTAACAGCACAATATAACCAACAGTCGCACACCTTTGACACCTTTGTTTGTTTGCAGTTGTAATGGATATAATGTAGGTATGGTTTGGTTAAAGAACTTTATTTTGTCAGTAACCCATGCCCCTCCCCACAAGGTTCATGCAGTCTTTATGGACTGAGAACTCTATCAAGAGGTGGTCCTATCTGCTTGTGAACACGCTGACAGCAGGATCCTCCCGTTATCTGCTGCATGTATGTGTGGTGATCATTGCTGCATGTACATGTGGTGACGCAGGGACGAGGGAGGGGATTGCTAACTGTAAAACACACAGGAAGTCGGCTAAAAGGATTTCAATGCTCGCGGCAGCTTTAACTGTCAGTACAAAGCCATCGCCACGCTGTTTACTATGGTTGAGTTGCCGTTCGTCATCCCTAAACACTTTGTTACACTCTGAATATAGCACAGTTATCTGCTGGCCCACGTGTTGTGTTTACTGTCGCTGCCGCAGAAAGAATCTCATTCATACACAGTGCTGTTTTTCCACCTGTACCGATCAGGCTTGCTAATGCAACCAGCAGCTCTGTGTTAGCCAGCGTTCAGCTATTTATACTCAGTGCAGCAGCTGATATAATGTAGACCTCAGAGTCTTGTCTTTTCTGACTCGGTTTGGACGGGGCCACAGAATTTGCCTAAACTGAACATTCAGTTCAAAGTACTCATCCGTGCTTATTTGGAGAAAGAGCAGCTCGGACGTGTCTGTTGTCTGTAATATCTATGCCAAGAAGAATCATTTACATTTAGCAGACGCTTATGTCCAAAGTGACTTATAGTAATTCATACATACATTCATACACTGATGGTGGTGGCTGCTATGCAAGGTGCCACCCAGCACATCAGGAGCAGTTTGGGGTTCAGTATCTGGCCCAAGGACACTTCAACATGCAGACCAGGAGAATCGAACCAGCGACCTTCAAATAACAAGACACTGGCTCTACCCATGAGCCACAGCCGCCACAATGGATGCAATTATGTGCACAGTGCAAAACACTTTCCTCTTTCCTCATCAGCTGTGAGGTGTTTGGTCACATGTTGCGAAGTATGACTGATAACTATGAATATTTCAGAATATCGAACCAATTTCTGCTTGATCGCTACCGGAACAGATATAAGTGAATATTATGAGCCCTCTAAGTTGTTTTTCTCGTTAAACATTACTGTTATGGACCATACATCTTACAAAAATGATTGTTGTGGAGTGTTGTTGAACCTCATGTTTCAATTTTTAAAAATTCACAGCAGCAACAATGTTTTATTTTGACTCTTGACTGAGAAATAAACTGTAATATTGCAAAATAATGTAATAAAGTATTTGGTACAAATCAGTCTATAGCCCATCAAGATAACTGGGATTGGCTCCAGTAACCCCCCTGAAAAAGGGGCAACATCACCGCGACCCTCACGGAAAAAGCGGAAAGAAAACGAGATGAGACAGTCTATAGTAAATATAAGAGATAAAATGTATGAGAATGGATGACTTAAATGTGCAATGTGTAAGAATTGGCGAAAGAATTGAATTCATACTCCAAACAAACAGGGGGAAACATATGATCACCTCATAGCTGCTAACTGTAGCTGTGATTAGCTAGTAAACTCAGTTAACCTTGAGGCAACAATCGTACTCTGACTGCACCCGAACTGGCGGCTCCGGGGAAGTGCAGGTGTTGTTTAGTAATGGACTGTGACCTCTTAAGGTAAAAAGTGGCTAGAAGCTAGTTGGTAAGCATGTGTTAATGTTTCTCATAAAATTTGCACATGTTCCACCTTTAATAACATTTTAATGTCAATAGAAATAAAATGTTGTCATATTTTTGTCCTTTGACTTATAATTAATCTTTAATGGAGATCTGAAATATAATATCAGTAGCTGTTATCTTTTTCCTCCTGTACAACAGTCAACATTGTTTTCTTTGATGCTTTGTTAATGTAGGTCAAATGGTCATGTGAATAATTTTATGACCCTCATTGTAAAGTTTTTGAGGAACTAACACCTCCAGTTTTAGCGCTTGTCAAATTAGAACAAGCTCATATCAGTTCTCTTTGAAGGCAATGGACAGAAAACACTCCAACTACTTTCTCATGTAGTCTGGAGCACTTATCAGGTTTCTGTGTAAAAAAAAGAAAAGAAGGAACAATGTAATAAGCTGTGGCCATTTACTAGTTGCCAGTTCAGGTTCCCAAACTGCCATTATTTCTATACTTCCCTTTGTGTTCATGTCAACATTACACCAATAACATTCCGGCGCCGTTCTTACCATTCAACACTTCACTTGGATGGTGACCATGGCAAAACACATACAAGAAAGTCATACTAGACCTTGATCGAGTCCTTAGTTGGCTTCACAGGAATCCTGTTTGATATGCTATCTTGTGCACTGTGGAGCACTAGTTGTGAAAATGTCTGGCTTGCATTGTCAGAAAACAAAGAGAGACTCTAACTGTCACTGCAACTGAGCACAGACACAACAGCAAACTGTGATGTTTACAATTATTTTAATGTTACTCTCTGGGCTGTTTCTCACATAATAGGAAGTCTCGAGGCTGCAGATTTGAAATATTTCAAATTAACGGGGAGCAAACCTCTCAAAGGTCAAACAATGATTGCATCTACTGTAGGTCTGAAATGTGCTTTCACGTTTTTATTCCTCTCCCAACCCCCCATCTCGTATCCCTACCAGATGGGTTGCAACCTGCTCTCCATGTGGAGTACCAGTGATGTAAAGTGCAACAGTTTAATTCAAGCGCTCTCATAAATGCTCACCAGTGGATCCGTCCATCGCTGCAGTGTGCTGCTGTAATAACTGTTCAATATAGATAGTACTGCAAATCCAACATTTAATCCTAATGTATTTTCCCTATACCGAGAGCGGACAAGGCAAGGGGTTGGGTAGAGCTGGAGTGGGTGCGTGTGTGTGTGTGTGTGTGTGTGTGTGTGTGAGTGTGTGTCTGTCTTTGCATTGTAACCGAAGAGCCTTGTACTATACTGGCTGTATACTAACACACAGATCTAGTTGTGACATGCTGATTAGGATCAAGGCACTCCAATGAGGATGAGGAGATGAGCACTATCAACCAGGAAGACCTGAACTGGAAGGGTGCCAGTACTCAAACACACCTCACACGTGAAAACACAGAATGGATGGAAGACTGGATGACCACATGGGCAAAAATAACACACTTTAGCACAGTTGCGTGTCTGCTTTACCGTATTGGACACAAATATTGTGCCAATGATACAGCAAACGTGTCGAGGGAGTTGTGAACATGTACTGGAATACGTGTGGTCAGTTGTATTTGTTTTCAGTCATTCAGTTACACATGTACTTGTAATGATTGTCTGAAGTGGCTTTGCAGTCTGACACTATTTAAAAAAAGGAATGTATATGTTGATTTGTTTGTCTTGTCATGTTTCCATCACTGCCGATCGTAGCTGGACTTTGATTGTAGATGAGTCTGTCTTCCGTTTCTTTTTTGTGTGGTGTTGTTTTACACTCATTTGACTTCAGGAAGGCTCCCAAATACAGCATGGAGGCCAATGACAGTGTTTACATGGTTACTTTTACTTACTTCTCTCTTACAAACTCAGCGTCGACTGAAATGATGTTTGAGTGCCGCTTGAATGGAAAAGTGTTTACAAAACCAATGTCCTTAACGTCAACTTGCGTCATAGCTTCCCGCTGGAAAAGTGCTGACCAAGAATTAGCGTGTTAATGCCTTCTGTAGTCGATTTATTCATCTTGTCATGTTCCCATCACTGCCGACTGGAGCTGTAGTCGATCGGAGCTCAAGCTGATAAACCGACGTGACTACTGCAGAGTCATTTGTCCTGGGAAAGAATTCTATCCTTTCCCACTGCCAGTGGATGAGTTTGTCTTTCTGTTTTTTCTCCTGGTTTGTTACCTTCAACTTCACCAAGGTGCCAAAGACAGCACGGAAGCCAATGACAATGTTAAGGTGGTTAAGGTTTTCATATCCCTTACGTCAGTCTCTCTTTCAAACTCCACATCAAGTGAGAGATTATGGAGCGCTGCTTGAACAAAGACGGATCAAGAAGTATCTACAAACCAATGTCCTTCATGTCAACATGCATCATAGCTTTGTCCACGTAGGTGTAATGTTTCCATCACTGCAGATCGGGGCTGGTGTCGATAAACACATATGACTACTGCAGAGTCATTTGACCCAGGAAAGAATGTCAATCGTACCCTTTCCCGATTAAAATAATGAACCAGATGTGGGTGTTGTGGAGTTTGTATGAAAAGGGTTTTGCATTGTCACAGAAACATCGCGCAATTCAAAGTCAGATAAGATGGTTGCATGTCAACACGGCTCTCCCGATGTTTTCTGTCACTTTCACCTGTTAAACTTCCTGATGAAGGCATAATCCAGCAACAATAATTGAAAGCCACAATTACAATCTTTGTCATTGTAGTGCTCTCAGGCTGTGAAGTGCCTCTGAGCAGCGCCGATTAGCAAAATGTAACCACCAATCATTTAATGGGTTGGATGTGGAGCTTGTTGAAATCTACATATTCATATAGAACAAAAATGCACGCACACACGGTGTCTCCCGCTATCACACACATCCGACAATACTGATTTGTGGGCACGTATGGGCGTGTACGCATGTGTCTTTGTGCGCCTGTCAGAGCTTAACCCTTCATTTTCTTTGACAGACGGTAAATGCGGATGTCCTGTCGGTGACTCATGGGTAAATTAGGACGGTCCACGCAGCTCATTGTAGCACCACCCAGCAGCTCCTCTTTCACCCATAAAGAGGAGCCACCCATGCTAATTCAATTACTTATACCTCTTAAGTAGGGCAATTATGAGATTTAATTGGTTGGCGAATGGTTGATTAGATAGTTAACCAATGCTTGATTAAAAAAGTGCTGCAGCACTATGTGGTGCTGATTGTCACTCACGCGTGGGGGAGGGGAGGCATTAGGGGGAGGTCCGGCCTTTTAGAGTAAACACAGGTCTATGTATACATGTAGGATCAAAAGCAAATGGCTGGGTGTTTTCCGCTGCGCATTTGTCACTGTGTCCTCAGATGTTAAGTGTATAAATTGTCTGGGGTTTGCTCTAATCTTTCATTTTGCTGCTGACAGCGGAGACTAATGAAGGAAGAAAGCTTGGCCACCACACAAAGGCGAGGCCCGTGGGAGGGAGCTAGGGGAAACATCTGACATGTTCCCTCTTCACCGGCCTGCGCCGCTTGCCGAGCGTTTTGCTTATCCCTGAGTTGTTGTTTTTTTTGCCACATCTGAACCCATTAGAAGCATGATTAATCTCACCTCAAAATGTACAGATCCATGGAGTCGATGGGTATTTTCCCCAATCTTTCGCTTGAGCTGGAAAGGCGCGTGGAATGTTCTTCAGCGGCCGTCTTCAAAGGGGATATAGACCGCCGTGCCATGCGTATATGCCATATGTGTGCATTTGGGAACAGCATCGGTTGTTAATGTAAACATGACATACAGCAAAGAGAGATCCTTGGAGAGACGGCCCGCGGGAGCACAATGGTTACGCTGCACTGACAAGGCCTCCCGTTGCCAAGGAAACGATAACAGAGGTTATTGAATTTTCCCAGAGTTCCCAGGAATCCTATGCTAGCATAATTTTGCCCATTTCCTGGATGGCTCTATGGCAAAGCACCTGGCGCTATGTGCTTTTAACATTATATGTAACATGAAAGAGGAAATTTAAGTAGAGGTCTGGTTTTTTTTTCTTTGTTCCCTTTTAAATTTCTCTTAATACATTTATAAAATCTGCACTACTCAGGTCTATGTGTCTGTATCCACATTACAGACACAATTACACCTAATTACCGTTTCCCCATGAGCTCCTATGAGTACCTTAACAGACAGACATTCATGGGTATGCATCTATACGAGCGATAAGTGCGTCTCGGGCCGTCTCACCTCGTCAGCAATATGGAGACTTGTTAATTGCCATGTTAATTAGCTCTAACGTCAGAGACAGCCCCCGTGTCTGCCGATGTGCTGACTGCTGGGTAAAAGGGTAAAAGGCAGGAGGGCAATTTCAGAGGCTTCCGTCTGGATGGAGGGAGGAGGGTGGAGCAGACAGGATTCATCTTCTCTTACTGATCTGCCGTCAATGATTTATCACTTTGTTTTCCTTTTCTAAAAGCATATGAGCATGGGATCATTGTGGTTCTACATCAGGACACAGATAGAGTCTTCTGGTTGTTTATCAAGCTCAGATGGGGGAAAGAATTTCCATGGTGGGTACGTCGAGAGTGCAAATATTGCAACAATACACGGGGGCTGAGGAGAACAGTCAGGGGTCAGAGTTGAAGGTAAAAAAAAGTATATTTACTCAAATACCACACTTCAGGAAAGAGTTATTACCGTAAAATCTGATTACATTTATGATTTTTTTTAACATTGTATCCTGTAGTGTGCTCTGCTACACTGCACTACACTTACATGTACAATACAATCTGTGGTTACAAGTCATTTTGCTGATGAAGGCTTCGCATGCAAAACACTTAGAGTGCCTACACAGACAACACCCTGAAATATGAAACATGTTTACTTCATTAAAAAGCTTCGACCGAGTATATAGATTGCTTAGAGTAGCTACCACTGAACCTCCTCGTGCCACAATTCACGAAATTTCATTTTAGTTTAAAGGGACCATTCTTCAGAATGACAACACTGACATCATCAACGCCGGCGGAACCGGCGCTGAGGCGGCTGCAGAACCCCCTGAAATGAGGCTATTAAAACCATCAATTGATAAAAAAGAGGGAAAAAAAGTGTCACGCAGAGAGAGACAGAGAGACAGAGAGAAAAAGAGAGAGTATGAAGCCCATTGTTGCCATCATATCCTCTATGAAACATCTGTATCCTTCCAGCACAATGATTTTTACTCAAAGAAAGAAATAACTCAATGTAACATATGCCGAATTAACAAGAAGCCCCAAATAATTAAGAATTTGTCAGAGACGGTGTTTCACAATGTTTTTAAAGTTTCTCTTAACTCGACAACTCTGAATTGAATGATTTTATAAGGGAGTCTTGGGGAATTTCTGTTCCTTTTCATCTCCATGCTGTAGTTGGTGCGGCTGTTTTGACCTGTAGTATGTTGGTGTTCAAGTTTGCCATCTGCTGCAGTGCAAAACTCATACTGTTATAAATTAATGTGTTCACCAGATCAGACAGACTATGGACAAACTCTTTGTCACACCCAAGGACTGGGTCACTTCATAAATCATTTCAATTAGATTTAGACCTTTGAATTGAATAGACCTGTGTTATATTTTGTTTAGTTGGTTTCTCGTATTGTACCAAATGTTTCCAACAAACCCAGAAAATTCTGCAATTTTAGTCGAGTGAATGATGTGCTTGATTTGGTCGCCTGTAGCTCCAACTTCTCAGAGAAACACAGGAAACGCCGGCGGGGGAAGGAAGTTGGCGAACATGAGTGAAAGTCACATAACAAATTATCTGGTCTGTGGTTATTTCTGCCTGATTAGATACAATTTAGTCAACAGCGGTGTTTCTTTAAAAATGAAGACAGCGACTCCCATGATCCCTCCTTCATGACGCGTCTTTTGTTTCCATCGTTATCCAAATTTCAAATGATTACATACCGTGTTTTTTTTAAAGTTGCGTTTATTGTTCTTGTTTGTTTGTTGGGTTTTTGAAGGCAGCGGAGCGAGCTTAAAAAACACAGCTGCGACATATTATCACCTCATAACAATTTTATGACAAAAAAAACAGTTGCCCACTTGTGCAGTGGACGCAGAGCAACTTTTATCCGGAGTAATTTCAGGCCATCTGGCAAATGCAGGTCCTAATAAGTTGTAGAACAATAATAATTGTTCCACCGTGTTTACCGGTTAGAGGCTAACTTTGTGTTCGCCTGTTGTTTGGTGCTCCCTCCGATTATCACAGCTTTTTCCGCCTGCTGTGGCTGTAAACAGGGTTTGATGATGAGAACAAAACCAAAACAATGAAAAGGAGTGGCTCAGGTCTGTCCCCACCAGCAACCCATTTCACATTACACAAAGTCTTGATCCAGTGTGTGTATAAAATATTCATAGGTGAGGATTTCGGAACATGATGTGAGTATTTTTATCCCACCCATGTGGCATTGCGCTCATAGGGTGTCCGCCTTGTGAGATTTTGTGTCTAATCTGATGTTTCAGGGGCTGATCTGACGTGATGGATGTGTCTGGAGAGGCGGACCTCAAAGTCGTTAATTGAAAATTGAGACAGTGTCGAGATGATGTTATTGATTTTCACACTTGCGGTGCGCAGTATGCGTAAGACTGTGCCACTGTGAGAAATGGGTAAGGCGGTGAAGGGGGAAACAACGGTGGGGTCAGAGGAGGATAGAGAAAACAGGATGGGGAGGAGGAGGAGGAGGGGGAGCAGAGAGGCCAAATGGAGGTAGAGGAGAGGATCATGAGGTTAGGGTAGGCAGTAAAGTGGGGTCGAAAGATGGACATTATGGGGCCTCTAAACGCTTGGAAAAGGAGCTACCATCCTTTGCGGCTTCGCGTGTGTTACGAGCATCACCCTAAACCTTTGGCTATCATAAACCCGTTGAAGGCCCGCAAGCTGAGGGAACGACCCTTCCAACCTGTGCCTTGTCTCCGCAGCATCGATCAGAGGAGCGAGCCAGTTCCCCAGGCTGTTTATAAGTCAACATAAACCTGCAAACCCTCCAACCCAGTGCTCAAATAATCAATAGAGGTGGGAATCGTGTTTACTCCTGTGTTTCATGGCCTTTAAAATAACTCGTCTGCCTCCCCTCTCTTGCTGTTCTTTCTTTGTCGAGCAAACAAGCAGATAGACACAAGGACAAACAGTCCTGTATGTCAGTCTGTCTCTGGTGAGTTCGTAAAGGTGGTTTGTCGACCACAACAAGCACATGTGATCAATACCTTGCCTCTTTCTTCTCATTGGGCAAGCCTCATACAGTAGTCGACTCTTTCCTGGCACCCCCACCCACCCTGTTGAGCAACCATCCTTCCAAGGAAAAATAACAAGCAGGTCTGATCCAGCATGAGATGAGGAAAATATTTTTATGCAAATATTCATTGATACATCGGTTTGTTGTTCGTCAGAATGGCAGGACGTCGAGATACTGTGATTGGGAATTTAGGGAACACCCTGCCTCTTATGTTAGACTGGTAATAGACATTATTTTTGTTTTAACTTATCATTTTGAACTAAATACTGATGTCATAGTGTAAAAATGACATCATCTGCATATAAGCTCCCATTAACCTTGGTTTTACCATGATATTCTGTGTCCTATACGGTTCGAAAATCATTTGAATTACAACACAAAGGAAGAGACATTGTTTTACCCAGTCACTATCTCCAGGTAACAGTGGAACAACTTGAATAACTGGGGAAACTCTACAGTGTGAAAAAAACCCCGACCCCCTTGAGATGTTTCAAAAATTAAATTATTTCGACTCAGTGCGTCTCTTGGTCAAAGTGGGATCCTTACATTTGTTTTTTTTAGCTGTGGACATTAGCCATGTTGCTAACGCTGTCTTTGCAACAGCGTTGTCAACAGTAACACCACAGGGACACACTATATTCTGGACTGAGACCCATCTTCTATCCAAGTGTTGTGGAAATCTGTTTAGTAGTTTTTGTGTAATCCTGCTGACAAACCAAAAAACACACAGTGCGAAAACATCCCTGGCGAAGGCGATAACACCAGGAACCTGAAAGTGATGACATCTAAATGGAATTCATTCAGCCGTAATTAATTTTATTATTTATTCTTGTGACTTTCCTGTTGTGACCTGTCAAAATGTCTTTCATGAAAGGCTCATTGTGCAACGATAAGACTGCTATCCCAACATCAAGCTAGCCTACATAAAAAGATACTGTACAAGTACAGCTAGGTTAAATGTATGTTTTATGGATCGTGTTGTAAAAAGTATGTTTTTCACTTTTTGTTCATGTTGCATATTGTTGTTGTCTTTTCTAATACAATATTAGGGCCCTATAAAATCTGTTTTATTTTTTCCCAAATTCCATTTTTTCCGGTTTTTTTTTACCTTGTACTCTTATTTTACTACCCAAAACCGTGTGTTTTTAATGTAAATGACTAAAATGTACACAAATTAAATAGAAATTACCTTAAATTTATAGGAGGTGACAAACACATTTCCTAAATACTGTACCTTACAGTGCATCAAAAACATTTTGACTTCATCATGTCTTCATACAGTAATATATTTTGTGTTTTTATGGGTTTCATTAATTAAAACATGGTCAGCTCTCAGGCAGATCCAGTAAATGTTTGCATACCAAAATTGTTCTGAAAATTTAACATGTAAATATTAAAAAAATAGCAAAGATGACCAACAAAATGAGAAATTATACTCGTGACTTTATGTCAAGTTAGCATACTAACCAGCTAGCAGTGAAAACGCCAACCCTCCCCCTGTCCTCTGAGCTCCCAGCAGGCAGAGTCAGCTAAGAGGGCTGTGGCTAACGGGGCTAACTAGCTAACAGCAGCTACTGTTAGCAGCAGTTAGCAGTCACTCTGGTGATATGCGCCGATAATATGAATCGGACAGGTGGCTAACTCTCACGCATCACACCTTTTAATTATGATTTCTCTGGTCTGCTTCTTTGCAAAACAGTTGCAATTCACCTGCAACAGTTGACCAGTGCTCAGCTCTGTACTGAGGGGTGAATGTCGAGTTTCTCAGTTTTTTTGCAGACGAACACGGAACCGTGGGCAGTCGCTTCGCCACGCTTACATTGTTTTGAAGGGGATGGGGTCAATCTGTGGAGGGGGCTTGTTGTGCCACCCAGATTTGCTTCCCTCCATGCAGTTTTCCCCAGACATACGTTACTCTTCCACACAAAAACACCATTTCAGTGAAATTCCGCGATTCCGTCCGTGATCGCGGAAATCATAGGGCCCTAGATTACCCGTTATTGAAAAAAACGCTGTTTATTTTAACACCGTTATTCCCATCACTGGTTTCAAGTAATTATAAACCAATGAAAAAAGAATTATGAATATTATTTGTAAAGGACTCTATTTTAGTATCCTTTGTGTTTGTAGCAACTAATAAGGTAATGATGGCTAATAATGTAATAATCGGCTCATAATGTAATAAAATCACGGACGCATAACGTAATAAGGGCTTTGCGCATAATGTAATGTAATAACTTATTATATTAAGAGCCTTATTGATAGAGCTCATAATGTAATAACAGCTCATAATGTAATAATAGTTCATATAGTGAGAAAAGTGTTGCATTATCATCATTTTACCTCTGTGTGACTGTACTTAATACACCCTAGTATCAATCGATCAGTCTAGAAATTGGAAAGTTAGATTAGTTTGCAACTAAAGTCCGCAAAGTAGTGAGAAGATGAGTTTATGTTTGGCATAATTAGCGTTAATGCCCTCGACATCTGTAGTCTCATTTAGCCACTTGTTAGCAACCACCATATGTTAAAGACACATAAATGCTTTTATATTCAAAAGGCGAGTGAAAATCTCTTGTGTTAGCCATAGACCTTATTTCAGGCGTTTAACTGAATTTTGGAGGACCCATTTCGGAATCACATTTCTGAGTAGAGGCGTGCAAAAAGCCTAGAATTTGGAGAAAATATTGAGAAAATGGGGAATTTGTTTTTTTATCATTGCAGAAAATAAGATCCATAGCGAACACAAGTTTCACAAGTCACACATTTTGATCAGAAAGATAATCTTCACAAATTAAAACAATGTTCATGAATTTTGAAGTGTAAATGCAAAACGCCAGAAGTAAAGCTATTCTTAGCTTATAAGCTAATAACTACATTGCCACCGCATGACTGTGACTATACTTAACACTAGTGATCACCGATACATCGACAGGCCGACTTTGTTCTGTGGTTCCATGGTGTTGTAGTAGTTTTATTTAGCGACCACCTGGATGGAGGTTTGGACGTGTGTGTGTGTGTGTGTGTTTCTCTCTCCCTCTCCCGACTTGGAGCGGGGCGGAGTTCCCTTGCCATCCCTTGTGATATCAAAGCGCAACCCCCCTCAAGAAGAGCTTTACTGATGAGAGATATGTTTTATACGTAGTTGAATATTAATTTGTGTTAACGTTTATCATGTACCAGACAAGTGCACCGTGATGGCCTTACTAGTGTTTAGAGCCGTTTGCACGTTAGCA
>OMLP01021205.1:6489-21150 GCA_900302685.1 Spondyliosoma cantharus
TATTTCACTGTGACTTCATCGTGGCAGTTCCTCTCCGGACCAAAGCTCGAGCACACCCTTGACTCCTACGGCAGTCAAGCTGATTAAAGATAGAACTTGTTCACAGCCCTGCGTACCCTTTAAACAGCGGTGCACAGCAGCAGTGTGAGGCATGGAGTCAGAGCTCAGAACAAGGTTACTGCGCTGCAGGAGTATCAGACTAGTCATTACTGTGGTATTTACACAAACACGCGCACGCACGCACGCACGCACGCACGCACGCACGCACACACACACACACACACAGATTCCTGAGTTCTGTGTCAGCATCACTCCTCTCTCTGCAGAGTTGTGATTTGCTATTTTGCGGTTCACTGTCAGACGTTTGCACTGTAAACTTGTGATATTTGTTGTATCAAAGGTTCTCTCATTTGCTCAGATGCATTCCTTCAGACTCTAACTTAGATCTCAGAATAAATGCTGTCTCATAACACTAAGCCACCTGTGCAAAATAGTCAATAACACCCAAAATGTTAACCACGTGCAAGAAAACACACCAAGTCAGTCATTATTTCCAACAACCTCAACATGTGTAAAGCACCATCAGATAACTTACCCTGACACTAAAAACTAGAGGTAAATAAGATTAAAGAAGTTCGTTGATTCAGATTGAGGATGGGTGGGAGGAACTCTATCAGCATCTGATGACATCATCCCAAATTATCATGAATTTTCAGTCAGGCCTCATCGCTACCCTCTCAGAAAGCTTTTGGGAAGAGCTTCTCTCAGTGCAAGCCCCCAAATGCAACACTAGGTGGCAGTAAACCCTTTGTTATACAGTAAATTCTCCTCATCACACCGCTGGATGAACTCACTGGACCTGCCTATTCTGACCCAGAACTTCTAAAAATATGATTTTCAATTTTGGCTGATACCAGATGCGTGGACATAATATCTACAAGTATTTCACAAACATATAATCCAATAAAGCGAGGTGCAAATTAAGATAAAAAAAGATGTAGGTGTTGGTTGTATAATTGAATATATCAGTATTCAATCATTTCAATCATCATGATGTTGAGTTTTTAGGTGGTTAAAATATGACTCCTTCATAGGTTCTTCTGCTGCGAACTTCCATGTAGTATCAGTAATACACTGACTAAATATCTCATACAACCCCACTTAAAAAAAAAAAATACCCCTTTACAATCCTGAAGTGTGAAGACAACACACTGGTCTATCCACAGTCTTGTGTCTGCTGTTGAAATCTGCAGGTTTTTGTGATCCACAATCGTCCAGGTGCAAGCTCAGGAAGTTCAACCTGCCTCCGGAGCTTCTGATCCACATCTATCTTCCTGAAACATCGACAGCAACGAATAAACAGAGTAAATTCTTTAGATCAGTGCACATACTTTGGCCAGTAAAGCTGGTTCTGTGAAAAAAATCTTGTGAAATTCCAGCCGGTCGTGTCACAGCGCCTCTCATTTAACGACAGCTGCTGGCTTCAGCTGATTTATTCTATTAAACAAACTCTCTGTCCGACCAAAACTCAGCATGGAAACGTGACAGCATCTAAATCACATGGATCGTGTGGAGTAGAGTGACACCGGGTAGATATCCTCGTGCCCTCTGAGCCAGATGTTCATTTTCATAGTGTTCCTGTCATTTGTTCCTCTTTATCCTTCCTTTTATATTTCTGGAGACTTATTTATTTCCTAAGTACTCCGGATGTAGCTTCATCAAACCAAGATGTATGTTGTTGTTGCAAAAGATCACGTTGCTGTGAGATGACAGTACTGAATATCGGAGTCTTAGAGCATCTTGCAGTGTTTATCCTTTATTTTAACTTACAGCCTCACTAAGCCACACACTCACAGCATTAAACATACTGAGAGATGCTTTTTATCATACAAATGCAATACAAGAAGAACTTTAATGCGATTATTGTTATGTTATAGTTACTGATATCCAATGTGAATGTAATCCTTTGGGGCAACCGCAACCATCAAAGTTGTGTCCACTAAAAGCGTTTATTTAACCCTCTGACACACAGAGGTTGTTATTCTGCATGTCGACTAAAGTTACGGAAGGGATTCCTACAGATTTACAACAGTCTTGGAGTCTTCTGTTAGGGCTGTTGCTTCATCTAGATTGTCAAAATCTGTTAAATATTCAGCCATGGCTTTGGGAAAAAATACCTGCGATAGAAAGTGGAAATATTAAATATTTAACAAATATAAGTCTAAGTTAGTTTTTCAAACTTTTCTTCATCATGAGAAGAAAACTTCTCATAAAACTACAAATAACGTGCACTCAGAGCGCGGGCTGAGACAGTCACGGAGTTTGTCCTGCCCCGTCCGGGTGAAATACTGAAATATAATATCAGATCATTAGATAACAACCTCAGGCTGTCAGGGGAACAAACAAGCACTTTTAGTGGACGTAACTTTGACAGTTGTAGCTGCCCCAAAGGATAACGTCGGAGCCACTTCAGCTGAGTTATTCCATTGGACTGACTCCAAAACTTGCAAATACAGGGCCCAGGATTAAAAATACAGGAATTCCCCTTAAAATGGTGGGATTGTAAATTCCTTCAATAGCGATGCTGACTAGTATTTCATTATATTATATACCATTTTCTGACGTTAAATCCTGAACACTTGTCCTTAAGATCTTAGTCTACAGCTCTGGCTGTATCTATTACTGCTTCCTTTGTCTCAGTTGTTTCAAGTCTGACAAAAACATATGGATGTTTAAAAATGCTCTACGTAACAGCAATTTACATAAGTCCGATTTACAACATCACTCAGGCCAACAGTGCACATGTGGGACTAAAGGTCACTGGCCTGGAGGATCGCTCTGTGTTGACTGTTAACCAGCGGTAGATCCAGTGTGACTAAGCACATTATCTGTTGCGTGACACTTTGCGAGCTTGTGTTTGGCTCCACTTTGTCAGTGTGCGTGTCTCTCTGTGTGCTCGTCCAGATGGTTGTGAGGACGCACTTCACTGCAGCGTGTATGTGGATCATGTGCCAAGCTGCTCCACCTTTAAATTGGCCAAGTAGTGAATTGAAACCGCGTAGGCCCGCAGCCAGTCCTCAACCCTGTGGCATGGATTTCAACATTTCAGCACACACATGCCCGGAGAGAGCTCTGATCGAGCTGCTCCACTGGCCTCTAACACAAAACACAATTATCGCGAGGCTTAATTGGTCCCATTGGTGGTGCTGAGCGACCCGTATCTGACAGGCCGCAGATTAACTTCAAACATTTGGAGCATTCTGGTATCAATTTAGGGGGAACTGTGTTCTGTGTGTGTGTGTGTGTGTGTGTGTGTGTGTGTGTGTGTGTGTGTGTGTTGGATGCGTGAGTATGAATGCGCTGGAATGTACACGATCTGAGCTGATTAAGAAACTTCTGATCAAAGGCTGGCAGCGCAGTGAACAAAGACTTCGGTCATTAAATCCCCATTTTCACAAACTGTAACATCCGATGCTCACATAAAGGAAAATATGGAAGAGAGGGACTTGATCCAAAGCAATGTGAAGTAGTTCTTTAAAGGGACATTATTCACTCTGTTTGGTGTTTTGCTGGAATGAAACGTCATGATAAGAGTATCTACAGTTGTCAGTGGTAGGAACAACCATCATGGTATTTCTAAATACTTTTTCTTGATTGGTTTACCATGATGACACCGCTAACTTGGTGATTGTATATACTTTGTCCTGTTGGGTATCTGCCTCATGAAGAACTATTAGGACTGAAACGTTCGGGAGCATTGAAGAGTTTTTTCTCTACAGGAGGAATCTTTCTCTCTCGTCACAAAGATGTGCTTTATACTCTGGTTAGATTTAGGCATAACAATCACTTGGTTGTTGTTAGGAAAACATAATGGTGTGGCTTAAAAAAACCTGTTTTGGCTACCACAGTTCAGCTTAAATGTATCCAGTAGTTTGACACGGTCGCTTGTCAAGAATATCCCCTAGTTTCACTCTTAGAAAGGCAGAAACACGTACCCTTAGCTACCATTAGTTAACGATAGCATTCAATCACTTCCTATCTAATATTACCATTTTGATAGAAAGGGAGTAACTGGGAATTCTGAACAACTTGGCAGCCTCGTTATGACAAACATAACACTCACTGATTATTTTTATTATTCTTTGTCATTTAGTTGCTCATGATTGGGCTTCCCAACATTTATACTTGAAAACTGGAACACAGCAGCAGATTATCCTCATGATAACTACAGCTGGTTATCAGATATCTTGTTTAACCTTGAAATATGGTCCCATGTCCAATTACTTTTCAGTCGCTGGTCAATCCAGAATGACTATGATTTCCCTGCTCGTTTATTGTACTTATCCCTCATTTCCTTCCTGCCCCTATTTGCCTGAGGAAGATGTGTTGCCAGGTTGTGAAAAAACACTTTGCCTTCTCCACCATATTGAGGTTAAAAAGATTCATGACCCTTTATGACTTATTTACTCTAAAAAATAAGACATTCAATCTTCAATTCATCAAACTGTTAGTCATTAAGTGGAGATCTTGGTTTTCCCATCTTGATAATCCATCAAATTTGTGTTTGTGACTGAAGCAGCCAAGTTAATGTTTCGAAACCTTGCATGCCTAAAGTTCTCCCTGTTGATGTCTCATTACTGACTTATTTAGGATTTATGCTAAAACCAGGACATTGACATCAAATGGACCTATTTTTAGTGTTTTCTCCATGTTTTTTCAGAATTCATCCTGACATATTTAGTACCTCTGGAAACTGTTGCCTCTTGATGAGAATGTAAAAGTATGCTTGGCTGGTCTGTAATGACCAACCCGCTGGATTTAAGCATTATATAAGCTTCAGGAAAGACAGCATCACTTAAGTCTCTGAAAAATACATAACAGCTGAGCAGTGTTTGTTGATGAGCATGAACATAACCCGCCGAAAACCATAATATACACCCATCGCCTGCAGCAAGTAACCGTATTAAAGTGTCAAAGTGAGCGCAGGAGAGGAAAAATGAGGGCGCTGAAAATCCACAGCCAGACAGCCACCGGAGCTGCCTCGTCAGCCCGACGGCCGGATGTGTGTGTTGGTGAGAGAATTACACCTGCTGTTAGTCTAACACACTGGTAGTCGAGGTGAGCTGGAGCGAGCTGAGCTGGTGCCAGATAGGGATTATAGCTTCAGCATGTGTGTGTGTAGGTGTGTGTTCACAGAAACTATTTTCCTGTCTCGCGAGCCAAGGCCAGAGATATTCAAGGTGCTCACTACGCAACGTCAAGACATTTGTTAGCAATTAGCCTCGGCCACAAAACTGACTTTCAACAAAACACATGGACCCTCCCTCCCTCTTCTTTTTTTTCACCCTGTCCCTTTTCCAGTCCCTCCCTCGCTTTCCAGCTCCTTTGTTCCCCTCCCATCTCTCTCTCTCCCTCTCTCTCTCCTTCTCTACCTCTCTCTGTCTTTCTTACCACCCTTCTTCTTTCTCTCCATCCCCTCTTGCTCCATTTCCTCCCTCCCTCTCTAAAGTTGCACATGGTTTCTGTCTGAGGGAGGTTCAGTTTCCTCCGGCACTGGATGGGAGAGGGAGGATGCCAGAGAGCTGCAGGCAAACACACATGTTCAAAACTTGATGGGAAGCGGTGACCAGACTTCTTCAGATTTGCAAGAATATTTGAAAAATATATCTATAAATTAGTTCTGTGGGTTGCAGAAGTGCATTTTTTTTTGCCCATATGGAATAACAATAATTGTTGTTTAAATTTTGTGGAAGTAAAACATTTTGGGACTTTCGTCTTCCTTTGGAAATCTGGAAAAAAATGTCACAAATGAGGCACATGGCACCTCAAAGGCAAATTTGCTGAGTACTTTTGCTGATCCTGGACACTTCCTTTGTGAGGGGAAAAAAGTTGGCGAGGACCGCAACATCGCGGCCATCAGGTTGAGCATCAGCAAAGTAAACAACAAGTTGTTTATGAAGGATTCTTGCGCAAGGAATCATGAAAGGTAATTTTAATATCTTCCCTCCTGTTTTCTTGTCATGCAAAAAACTTTATTTAACCAGTGCCCGTTTGCATTTGCCGGTGCGAAAAATACTTACAAATGCAGACGGGAACAGTATCTGTCATTGTGGCATGCAGGCAAGCACCTGCACATGCAGCGGTGGCCACATATGCTTCTCATCTGCTGTGAAAGTCGGCAGTGTGGATCCTGAGAAAGTGTCGGTTTGTTGTTCTTGGATGTGAGACTTTGATCAGTCAGCTTAAAATCTCTATACGTGTGTGCGTGCACACCACAGCCCTGTTTCATAAAACATAAAGTGTTCTCTAGTCCGGCCAATCTGCCTCAGACTGACTTGATATCCCCTTTAAAAGAGGGCGAGTGAAAACACGGCCCACGAATTTGAGCTTTTTCACAACATGGCATGAAAGGGGAGCTGCCACTGGCTTTGAAGAGGGCAGAAGCTAGTACATGGTTCCCAGACGGACAGTATATGTCCTCATATATGAGGAGTGAAAGGCTGACAGAGATGAGAGAGGGAGAGGAGAGAGAGCAGGAAGAAATCCCACATGTGGGGAAGCAGCTTGGAAATATGTTAAGAGGTGCTGACATATTCATTACCAACAGTGACTGGCGTATAATGGATTCATTCCTGTATATTATAGTCAAAACGTATGCTTTCCTCTGTTTTGATTATCTTTTTAAAACTCGGAGGTGTCTCCTTTGTTGGATTTTGTTTTGATTGTGTCTTTGTGGTGGTGTTATTTTAATGGACCATTTTCTGAGCCGTCCACTCATAAATGAGCAACTGTACCAGTTAGTTGACACTGTAGAAATCCAAACAGTCTTTTTTCTGGTTAACGTTAAAATACGAAGGCTAAGCAGCCAAAACATTGTACAGTTATAATTAAATAACAGTCTGGTCTTACAATTTTCCTTGTCATACTTATTATTTTAGGAATAAGCATCTCTGCACTGCAACAAAAGAACAATGCTGTTTTATTTATTCAGTGTTAGCTTTGATAGCTTAGCTAACACTAAAATATATAAGAAACTGATTTCAGTGAGCAAAACTGGTGGTTGCTAGCTAGAAATGAGAAGCACTAAATCGAAGAGCTAACGTTATTATCATTTTTTACTTAACAAAGGAACTAATGTTTGGATATTTAGCTGGTGAGCTACAGTCGATCAAAATCTGCGAGCAACAATTTCAGCTAGCAAATTCAACGGTTGCTCGCTAGAAATTGCTAAAATGAGAGGCAGCTTCTGGTGTTCTCTGTCGTAATTACATGTAGTAAATCTGCCACTGTTTCACGTGTCGGTGTTAACGTGTCATACAAGAATGGAGAGCAGGCAAAACCTGAGGGCAGAGGGTAACGTTAGCAAATGGTCGTCACATTAAAAAACATAACATTTGGGATGATTTTGCAAAACGTTTCACATTAGCCTTTCATTACAATCAAACATCAAACTCAAGATAGTTGTGTTTTTGCCTCTGTCAAGCCTCGAGGAGAGAAGCAGCCCTGAAACATGAGACCATTTGACAAATTGACTCCAAGAACATTTACAGTACTCCTCTCAGCCAAACGGTACAGGAGGTCTGTTAATGTGGTTTCCAGTCCTGCAGAAAGCGGGTCCAGCCCAGCCCGACCAGAACTAAACATGCTGCCTCATACATTCCTGCCAGGGCCGGGGAGGAGGGGGGAGTCGGAGGAGGTGAGAGGAGAGGGGGGAGGACTGGAGCAGGTGTATGGCTGGCAAAGGAAAAGGAAAGAGTGACTGAAAGGAGGAGACGGAGGTACAGAAAGAGAGAGAATGTCTTGTTATTAGCCATAGCAGCGGTATATATTTACAGTCAAAGCATTTTGAATTTGGATTGAAAGGGGAAAAAAGGAGACATAACAGCTGATTGTCATGTTGACTTGTTCTCTCTGTGACTCGTGCACACCTTTTTCTTTATTTTTGCTCTCTTGGATCAATTTTCTGATTGTTTCTGCTGGACTTTTTCATTTTTTTACACCAACTCTCACAGCATAGGCCTGCACATAAAATGTTGAATGTGCTGCAACTGGATCCTTAATTAGATAGGTAATATGAGTCTAGTTACAAGTAGTGGCTTA
The DNA here is from genome assembly GCA_900302685.1 of Spondyliosoma cantharus. Lineage (NCBI taxonomy): Eukaryota > Metazoa > Chordata > Actinopteri > Spariformes > Sparidae > Spondyliosoma > Spondyliosoma cantharus. The sequence goes on from OMLP01021205.1 coordinate 14,590, forward strand.
TTAGTATTTCTGCACTTTTTCGAGATGTATTGGCAATAATGTTCATGTAACTTTTATACAGCCTAGCCCACTGATAAAGCTAAATGTGTGCAACTCCTGTGTAAATCAATTGCTTTTGAACATTTGTGGTAAAAACTACAAACTACGCGCTTGTAGGAGCCTTCGAAGTAGGGCAGCCTTGTTGGACTACTAGAAATACAGCCTTTGACACAGCTTATAACTTCCAATAATAACGGTTTAAGCGGACAATTGGTATATTTTGAGCTTACAAGTCTTTGAAAATATACATGTGATATAAATATATAAATTCATGTCTCTGTACATACAGAATGTGTTTTAGAACTAATTTCATGCACGCAGTTTAGGTTGATTGGGAAATTCCCGATTATGCTAACGTAACCAACACTATTTGGTAATTTTGTCCAAATTATTGGTTTATAGATATAATCTGAAGTTACGTGTTTTATTACTGTCATGATATGATGTGAATATTATTAAGTTGACATCATTAAATAGCATTTTAGTGCATTACCTTTTTTAGGTTATCGGTGTCAACAGGTTAGCGGACAAGCTAACGTTAATTTTGTCAGTTTATTCCGTTCGCTAACAGTTACATCAGTTACTGGATGAACATATTTACGTGACGATCATCTCACTTTACGTTGTGGTGCAGCCCGTTTTCAGTAATTGCACCAGGTAGTGTCACGTATGCGTTTTACAAATGCACTCATTGGGTGATGTTATTGGCATGAAATTGCAATTTGAGTTTAACTGTGTTGTTCTTTTGAAATGTGAGATTCAGAAAATCTTCCCGGTTTATATAATTATTGAACAGCATTTCAAACCATTACTTTTTCCACTTGTCAGACTGAACAGGTTAGCTGGGATCTTAAGCGTCAGTTTTGCCAGTTGATTCTGTTAGCTAACATTCACACGAGTAACCGAATGTTCAGTTCACAATATGTCTTGCATAGTAAATACCTGTAGTTTGTGTTGTCCAGCCTATTTAAATTTACTTAGATGTAAATTTAGTAGGTTAGTTTAATTGAGCGAAAAACATGATTATGATGATTTTGTTGTCTTAAAGTTTAATTTGGAGTTGATTGTGTTATTTACAGCATTTTGATGCATTACCTTTTCCATGCAGTCTGAACAGGTGATATATTAGCATGATAATGTTATTTTTGTCCTTTGATTCTGTTGATTCAGTTAATTAGCCCTTGAAAACTGACGTTATAGCCTGTAAGGATAACTAATTATACGAACACCTGGTTAACCGTGTCCAGATTCTTAATTTAGTCATCTGCATACTTTCAACCATTTATTTTGACTTCCTTTCGGAAAGCTCATCTTGTTCTCACCTGTCTTTCAGTAAAGTTCCTACAAGATGGTGATCATGTGAAATTTGAGGGCTAGTAAAAAAAAACGCTGAGAATATTGAACACGCCCTTTGGCCTCAACGCCCTGAAAACCTAACCAGGCTTGTCTTTGTGTCTCCGCCTGGTTCTCCAAAGAGGTTTAGTCCTGAGAAAACATGATGCGTTTATGGGATCATGACTCTGAAAATCTCCTGTTTCACTGGCGAACCACAATAAAAGCACATTCTCATGTAATGGCTCGTCTATAACTTCGCCGTTTCGCAGTTTGAAGCAACACATTCCAGGCGTTTATAGTTTTTTGCGAGGAGACCACGCATTCCAGTCCGAAGGCACCTAAACGGTTTGGATGTCAACAGTGGTTTTGCAAAAGGACTCCCTTTTTATGAGATGTGGTTAAGACCTCCACTCTGATCTGGAGCACGGCCCATCTCATGATTCCTGGTTTCATTTAAGGCTGGGAATTGCTGAAGTTCTTGAAGGGGATTTTCTGGTCAAAATGACTTAAATGAGCTGATGAAAGAAAGGAAACATCAAAAAAAGCATTTTGGACCTCATGTGGAGAGGGCATTGATATTTGCATGTTAAATCGCATTATGGTTTTTTCCATGAGGTTACAGGACCAATCAGAACATGTTGCTCGTGACATTTTGCACAATACTGTGGTGAAAGTGAAGTGCAGAGGGGGACTGAAAAGAGGGAGTGGGTGGGGAAGGGGTTTGGAAAGTCCAAAACCCCCCGTGAGGAACCGCCACAGAGGAACCACAAACATGAAGTGGTGCTGACTCAAGTCACAAACACTGAAGGTCCGATGGTGAAAGAGGACGGAGGGAGGAGGGCTGAGTGACTCCATTTGGGTGGAGAGCAATATATTTTATATTCTTTTATCAATTATAGTGGGTATTTCTGTATATTGACACCCACATTCACCTGTATCATTATGTGTGGCCTTCTGTGTAATGATAATGCTTGGAAAAATTTGACTTTGCGGCTTGCCTTGATGTTTTCATAGGTGTGGCAGCTGGACACTGTACACCATCTGATTATTTTTGGGCCTCGTGCAAGAAAAGTTCGTCTAACTTTTTTATGTGAGATTCATTCATGTGAGGGTTCAAAAGTCCAATTAAAAAAATCTCCTTTAACTGCACAAACTTGTCATAATTTGTGGGTTTAAGTGATGAGGAACTTGAGCCTAGTCAGTGTATTATATCATACCTGCAGGTGATGACTGTCATCTCTCCTCTGGGTACTGCAGAGTACTGCTGTAAACCTAAATTCAAGTGGTATCCAAAGAATGATTTGTTTCTCTCCATTCACTACCATACAGTGTTTTTTGGAAGTCAGGTCCCATGGGGTCCTTCGGAAGAGGGGCGCGTCTTCGGCGCTCTATAGATCATTCGGTGCATATTCAAAATAAAACACCCTGTTCAGTCTCAGGATCGACAGCGCATTGAAAGTCACACGTGTTTACTTCAAGATACAAGTTTTCAGCACTTAAAATTGTTGAGATGTAATGAGTTTTGTTTGCTTTTAGCACCTACATTAAGTCGAACAAACTGTTAAGGCCCCCACACACCGCCCAGACGTCCAAGTGCCTTATCCGACCACTCCGTTGCCTCTTGTCTGACCCGTTCGGCAGAAAAGTTGCAGTGTACACACCGCTTCGACGTGCTGCCAACCCCACAGTAGCGTGTACGTTCTGCGCTTGCGCGAGATGCAGTAAGCGGGTGGCGCTAGTGTTGTGTATAGATAAGACGTTGGATGAAAGGTTTATGCACGCAACTCTTCTGCATACTAAACATGCAGCGAAGCATTTACCAAATGAACACAGATTAATTTGTCCTGAACGGACATAACAGCTGCTCTAAGTGCCAGTACTCCAAAACATGAAAACAGTGAATGACGGAACGGAGTGTATAGAAAAACAAAGTGCACACATCATTCCGTCCCTCCCCAACACCGCGCTGATTCGCTAGCACACCGCCAATCAGAATGGTCATACAGCTGGCACACAACCAATCAGAGAATCCAATGGCTCAGATGTCCGACAGCCCACCTCCTCAGACTGCGCATGCTGAAACAGATCAGACGCTGCCCGCTCGGCTCCGAATGCTTCCAGAACAAACATATTTGTTCCCGACCTCGTCCAAACGCTTCAGACGTCCAACAGTTGGGCCGGTGTGTTCCTGCCTTTACAGACCTGGGCGTTGTATTTACGACGGTGGTGTTGCACTCGAATGCCAAATTTCTACATAATGTTGCTTTAAACTCCAAATCGAGTCAGATCACGGCGTTATAAATAGATGTCGACCAACTGAAAATGTTGACACTTGTTATAGTATAGATTTGGGGTGGTTATTAAAACTATATCCCTCATACGTTTTAACTATATCAAGCCTTAAAGCTTAAACAGTGAGCTAAGTTGTTCACATGAGGAAAATATTAGAATTCAGAGTGGCCCAAATTTCTTGTCCACATATTTTAGAGGCACCCTTGGTGGAGGAATGTTTTTCATGGTTTGAGCTCAGCTCCTTCGTCCCAGCTAAGGGAAATCTTAATGTCAAGGAATCCATTTATATTCTGGACAGTAGTCTTCCTCCGACTTTGTGGCAGCATTTTGAGGAAAGGCCCTTAGTTACTTCAAACATGGCAGTGTCTCCATGCACAAAGTGAGGGAAAGAAATGGTTATAAGAGAAGAATTGGACCTGCTTACACAGATCCTTGACCTCAAGAGACCCTCTAACGCCGACGGTGAGCCAGGACTTAATGTAGAAGCCAACATCAGTGTTGGACCTCACTGATTCTCTTGTGGCTGAATGGGACCAGAATTTGTTGGAAAGCCTGGAACCAAATGAGTAGAGTCTGTTACAGCAGCGGACTAAGGCCCATGGTTTTGGAAGACGATGTTAGGAGATCCCATGTGGGTGTAATGTTAGGGTGTCCACATACTTATGGTCATGTAGGTAGTTAATATTTCATCAAAGTTGGGTTCAAAAGCACCAACTATTAGTATTGTAGTCTTTCCGTGGCAAACACTGGTATTATTTTTAAAGTCCAGTACCCTTGAGCAGTGCTGCTTTCCACATTGATATCACAAAGGCTCCAGGTGTCTAAGTAGCACTTAACAGCCGTATGATATTTGTAACAAGAACTATTCCTGGCAGAATAAAGACCTGTGGTCATTTCTCGACCTTGTTTTACTTTTATTAAATTATACTGCTTTTTTTTTACTGCTTTTCAGTGCTGTGTCCTTTGGGGAAAACTTTTGGAAATTTTTAGTTTCTTTGGATTTTCTTCAGTACATTTTTCATACAAACACACATCCTTTAAAGTGTATTTACTTCTTTTCACAACACAAAGTGCCTGCCGGGCTCTGAGTTTGTATTCGAACTGCAACCAAACTTTTCCATCCGTCTGACTCACAGTCTGGACAAACAGGACCAGGAAGACCTTTTCCTATATGTCTATTTGGCATAACACTATACCACCAATCATTTATTAAATATATTTAATCTAAAAAAGTAGTTGGATAGCCTGTTATTGACAATGCCGATATTGATTTTTATATTTGTGGTGTTAGAGACATTAGAGTGCATTTCACCTTGCATCTTGTAATAGTTTCTTTTTCTGTTCTGTTGTTCTTAATGTTTGTATGCCACAGATTTCCATTCTAATCGAAATTTCCTCCAAACACGAAGTGAAGAGTTCAGTTCAAATTGAATTTGCCTTTTACCTTCAGGGTTGTTATTTCCCCAAATAATGAAAATCTGTTGTGCATCTTCAGTTATGAACATTTCTTATGAAAGTGACACTGAAAAACAAGTAGGGTCATGTGGAAAGAAGTGGCTCTTTGTAGCGAGATGGAAAATAAGGTGGATGGACGTGTAATATACTGGACTTACGTACCCCTCACCATCCATTAACTATACTTTATTTGCCATGTGCCAATACTGTACAAAGCAATAATTTGGTAAACATAAACCACAATTTTGCAGAATTCTCGACTGCTTGTTAGTTCATCCCAATCCAGGATTGTCCACCAAATGAGAAAAAAAAGTGTAATTTTTTTCATCTGCATATGTTGGAAAATGTATTGAAAAATTATGGAACAAAGGGGGAAGTCAGGGTAATATCATACAGCAAGTCCACCCAAGGAGGAGGTACGGTTTACGGTCTACCCCTAATCTTAACCTAAGCCTAACCAAATCTTAGACATATCTTTGTCATAAGAAGGAACAGTGATTAGTTACAGTTCTGAAAGGCACCCTGAAATTATTCAATTCAGAAAACGCCTCCACGTGTTGTTCTAGTGGGCAAACAACGTTACGTTACGTTGTTTAATCTGGGGGACTCATTGTCTAACACGTCGCATGTTCTACCACTCGTGACCAATTAAAAATATGCATTATGCTTTAATGATTTTAGGGCCCTGAAGAGGTCAAAGTAGCCAGTAATTCACAAGAGTAAGAACAAAAGTGGTACGGCTTAAAAGAAGATCTGAAGACATAATTTTGCGGGCAGAAATGTGTTTGTTTTTGTCCTTCATTTTATGATGCGACCCCTCGTGGGGCACCTGTCTGTCAGGCTTTGAGTTTTATTGCTGTCACAACTTTGAAGGAACGCTTTGTTTGTTTCGAGGTCTGATCTGGTTGGACTGAGATCTTGCTGTGATGGTGGTTGTGAAGGATCTGATCTCACTCAGGAAAGTAAAGAGCACGCAATGAAGGGTTCACACAGCTCCTTGTTTATTTTCATGTGGGAGTAAATGCTTTGCTGCACCAGATTTCGGAACGATGAGGTTGTTGATGTGACTATGACTCACTTGAAACTCTGAAAGTGTAAATTTGACAAAGGAAAGACTGAACCAAATGCATTTTTTTTTAATACAGTGTTCTGCCTCTGCCTGGTCAGTATAGGTGTGACCTGGGAGGCCTGTGTTGTGCTGCTGTCCGATCGGCTCAGTTCTGCTCTGTGTGTGTTGGACAGGTCGACTTCCTCGCTAACGAGACAGACATGAAGGATTTTTCCACAGAGAGCAGGGAAAACATGAGGAGACACACACACACACACACACACACACACACACACACACACACACACACACACACACACACACCCGAGGAGCAGACGGACACTTGAGGGTGGAAACTGATTGTGATTGTTTGGAATTTCGAATAATGTGCT
>OMLP01021206.1:0-10931 GCA_900302685.1 Spondyliosoma cantharus
CTTGAATCGAGGCTCAACAGCTGGCGTCTGTCAGACGGGACTCGGTGGATCGGGACTGTTTGCGTTTTGCGAAACGAAGCTAATGCGGAGCCGTGCGATGCGTGTAGGCCCCGCAGACCCGTTCGTGCCTATATGGAGGCTGCCGGACGCTTAAAATTAGCTTTACCGAGAAGGAGCTGCAGCTTCGTGCGAATCGTATTTACACTGTGCAGGCGTTTGAATGTGAACGTATTGTTAACAAAAAAAAAAAAAGGGAGGTCGTGATAGTGTTTGTTTAAAACGTGTAAGTGCACAAATACGAGCAGGCGCCGTTTGCACAGCTCCATTAGCCCCGTGTGGACAACTTCTCTGTCTCTTGTCAGGCTACACGGGGCTGTGCTCGGTAGGAATGCCTGCCTTGCAGATCTCTCAGTCGGCGGTGGGGTGGAAGGGCGAAGGGCGCCGTAGGGGATGTTTGCGCTGCTGTGGCGTGACGCCGGCTCATTCATAAAAGCCCTCTAACCTTCAGCACGTCCCCATTCATGCCTGCTGGCCGCACTCGGCTCAACGGAGCTAGCGTACCTAAGCTACACTCTGTTTGTCTGTCACACGGGGGACAGGGGGGGGGAAGAAACGGGCCGACACCCAGCCCCAGTGTGTGTCTGTCATGTAGGCTGTTAGCTTAATGTAATGCTAACACACGAGAGGCGCCACCAGGGGCTAGCTGTAAAATTAAACAGGTGTTTGAACTAACCTGAATCCACTTTGAGCTGCCTTAAACTCTTTAAATGTTCCCAGTGTTCCTCTTTGACAGTGGATATTATCTTTTATGACCCTGTTCCGAGTCATAAACTTCTAAATAAACAGCTGAACTCTTGATTGCCCTCCACTTCCGGGCCAGGAAGCGTTTCTATGGTGACGATGTGTCTTTTCGCAGGCCACGCCCACCACGTACTCACGGAACGGTGCTAGCTTAAGGCTAATGACTTTAAGTTGGCAAACAAAAGCTGTATGTCCTCTGAATATGTACACATTTTACACAACATCGGTCAAACTTCTTTCCAAGAATCTGTTGAACAAGTCTGTGACATTTTATACCGGCCCAATTTGGTTTCATTTGTGTTAACTGCTAGGCTACTACTGGGCGTTAAAGTTTAACAAATGCTAATGCTATAATCGAGAGTATAAATGTGTATCAAAGGGGCTCTGTGTGACAATTTGTAAATACATTGATCCCTTTTTTCTTGGCCATATGTGAGCAGACACACAAACAATAAAATAATCTTAAACTGCAAAGTAACTTATAACTAAATTTATCAAATTACTGCAGTGGAGAGGAAGTAGCAGAAAATATTCAAGTAAAGTACCTTAAAATTGTACCTAGACATTACTTGAGTAAATTGTGCGATGGTTTATTTCTTTACATTTTGATGCCCGGTCCCAAATATCGTTTTTAGTCTCCTCGACTTCTAATAATTGGTATCAGCCATGAAAACGCCATTTCAGTCAACCCCAACTAAGGACTGAGGTTGGATTTTCCGCCACAGTCCAAAGGATGTGACTTAATGCATGTCCGCAGAGCAACGGGAGCTAATGTCAGCTTAGAAATGGAGTACGCTAACATACATTAGCAATCGGCTTCCAGCACAACCCCTTTAATGGACATGGATGCTAATAGCTGCCAATGTATCTCTTGATTGTCACTGGCTGACTAACATCCAATCTGGGCTGTCATAGAACGTCCAACGGCAGCCGATTGGTGGCCACATGAATGCATTTAATGCAATCATCTATCATTAGCTGCTTGTTTACGTCTCTTAGCTAGGCTAGTTAACGGCTAAAAGCACATGATTGGTTTCCAGACAAGTATTTTTAAGGGTTATTGAACCGTGTTGTTTTAAAACATTGATGGGTTACTGTAATCTTATAATGCTAAATGTCCACTCAACACAATGTTTACATGTATTTTTCGTCTCAAGTTTAGGTTAATTTAAATTGCTATCCTTTTTGCATCGTACACATAAGTTCTGTACAAATGTAAGATGCCTTCTGCGGATTACTTTACTTATTTCTGGTGCTAAAGTGCTGCTTCGTGCCAAAGTGTGTATTGTGTTATTATCCGCTAGTTTGTGTATTGTGGTTGCCTTATCAAATATGAAAGCCATTATGGGATTAAGGAGGGTCATTAGATAAAAGACGCACCTTTATGCCTTTTGTGTCGTGTTAAAAGGTGCAGCAGTGTAACTTCTCCCCTGATTATGTTGCCTGTGTCAAAGGTGAGATATTTCACTACCTCTCTTATGACTGTATTCAGCGGGGGTGGATTTTCTATTGATTGATGAGTCACACGCGCACATTTGAACTGGCAGGCAATGTGATCAGAGGCACGCACACATGCTCCGTTTCGTTGACCACGTATCCTAAACTGTAACTGTGTCCTAAATCGGACGGATGTGCCTCTTTGCCCTGTCCTTCCTGAGGACATTTACAATATTTTTCTTGCACACACACACACACACACCCAGTAGAGTCACAGCACAAGCAGAGGATGTATTGATCCGGTGTGTGTTGCTGCTGCTGCTGCAGGGTCAGCATGTGCACCGTCAGTATTGGACAGAAGATGCCCGGTGACATTCAGCTAAGGTCAACGTAGCCACGAAATATAATCCATCGCCGAACAAAAAGCACTCATCAACTGGCAAACACAGCAGCGAGGCGCTAGCAGGTCTGCATGTTCCCTCGACAGGACTGTTCTGTTCCTCGCACATATCGAGACTATAATAAATTTGACAGGTGTGGATTTTTGGGACGGTGGAAAAAGTTCATTACTAATACAATGCAGAATTGGCAGAACAACTTGTAATAAATAATAGTTATAATAGAAGAGGTTTCACATTCCTTCCTTCCTTTTTTCATTTCCTTCAGTGTTTTGTATTTTTATACAGGTTCTTGTTCATGTCAAAGGTCTTTAAAGTTAAAAAGCCTAAAGTCCACACCAACAGAACAGGAGCTGTTTTTTCCTACAGAACACACTGCTCCTGAAACGCCTCGGTGACACATTTGCATTATTAATGTCTATATTCCTGGCAGAAGCGAAACTGACTGGCAGCTGAAAACACAACAGAGGTTTTGACGAACCGAAGATAAAATTATGAATCTGAAAATGCTCTCCTTCAATCGGTCTTTTCTCTTATCTTGCTCGAGTTATTTCCTACATTTTCCCGAAACACAAACAATCCACAGAACCTGGATGTGTTGAATTCATCCGTAAGTTGAGAATGAACTGTCTGTAGAAAGATTAATGGTAGGAAAGGGAGAAATGGGGCCTTGAGGCTGACTTTAAAGGCAACGTGGGTTGGAGCTACATTGCATTCTGTTCTATCGAGGTTACTAGTAGTGTAGAAAATGGTCTCGCTGGCTTTCTCTCTCTCGATTATTCTGAGTGACTGACCATGAAACCCGACATTTCCTGTTGATGTTTTAGGCTGCTGAAAGGTTTCCTATTGTCAGACTCTATTTGTGGCGAGCTAACATGTGCTGTATGTGTACGGCATTTGCATATACCGTAACAAAACTACGTAATTGTAACTATTCATGGGACTGCGTGGAAAGTGAGACTGAATGGGGCTTATTGAGCAGCGCTGCGCACGCTTTTATATTGTGCTGTGGGCAGGATGATCACGTAATTTCAATAAAGAGAGAACGGCAAAGAAAGATGACAAGCTGGAGAATAGGCACGGCACTTTTCCATCATTTTTAATTAGAGAAACGGCCTGTCGGAGTTGTTGGATGTTGTTGTTGGATGTGCGTGGATGAATTTTAAGTATACAGATGCAGGGATAGTAGGCCTAACATGTGAGGTCGCTAACAGATCGCTAGAAGCACAAAGAAAGAGAATATCGACACGCGCCTCATGTCCACAAATGAACTTCCTTTGCAGACCCTGTGCATCTTCTCTCTCTATTCCCTGTACTCCCCCCCCACACACACACACACACACACACACACACACACACACACACACACAGACACATCATGTGGAACAGATCCTTGTTCACAGTATTTCCTGTGTTTTACAGAGCAGCTCATCACTGGTTGCTATCCGGAGCCTTTATATAATGGCCTGAGCTGTTTATATCTAGAGACCAAACAATGGACCCGGATTGTTTGCCTGTTTTTCTTTTACTAATCTCTGCTCATCAGCTGACTGGATGACCAAGATTATAATAGCTTGAGTTTTCATTCACTTCATTCGGGTGGTGTTTTTTTTTTTTTTTTCCCCCTCGGTACACCATATACAACAATCCAGGTTCTCTTCAGCTCTCCAGTGGATGAACTTGGTGAACTTTGTCTCCCTCAGTAACCAGGCTGCTCGAGCCAATCGTTGTTTCTGATCGGTCTCGAAAGAGATGAGAACCAAGGCCGAACGTTTTTATGATTTGTCTTCCACGCATGCTAAGTTTCTCAACATATGATATTTATTTGAGCGTATATATATATATATAAGTTTACTTCTGCAACACGCAAGACAGTCTCAGTCCTCCTCTCTCCTGGTTTGAGTTTCAGATCTCATCACCACGAAAGGGTTTACCGTCCTTGAAAAGTTGCGATCATATACAGCTCAAATTATTTCAGACAGATGCATCCTTGAAAACGCGATGTTTTCATGTTGCTGTCAAATTAAAACTACTCCTTAATAAGACCGTAAATAGCGACAGGAAACATTGCCGCCTGTAGTGCTAAATGTACCAGCATATTTAGACTGGGGAAGCCCTCAGAGAACAGACTTCCTAGTGTTCGATATGCAAATAATTTTTCAGTTGGTTTGGTGCCCTCGAGCTGGATCACAGGCCGCCCAATTCCGAGATAAACCTTTGACGTCTGACAGTTTATGTAAACGAAGACGTACACCTTATCAAGCGCGCCGCCGCTTTGACGGATGCCAATCACAAATACAGAGATAATTAGAAATTAGAAGGATTAGAAAACCCCTCCTCGCTTATATTTGACCCTGAGCTGTAAGCCTAGCGCAGTATAAGAGGATATGAGACGTTATTAAAGGGTCTTGGATGGCTTTTCAGTTGCTTTTTATGAGGTTTAGACCCAATCAGCTTATTTTGTGTTTGGTTTCCATACTGCTGAATCACCTCGGGGATGACGGCATCCACAGGGAGTAAATTTACAGATGCAAAACAGGCCTGAACATACGCACATCAAAGTATCTTGATTATCCTGAGAGTTAATCACATATTAGTCTTGATTCAGTGTTATATTGAGGCCTTGCTTTCTCTCATTTTAATGTATTTTTGATTTACTGAGCACATAGCATGTTTTTTTTGCCCTGCACTGCAGAGCTGAACACGGTGAGACTGTGACAGCGTAATCATGAATGGGTCTGTACTTGCCGTGCGACTGGCCAGTTGGATATGGGATGTTTTCCATTAACGTTCCTCTGCGTATTAGTGACCTCTCTGTTATGTCAACTGACACACTCGCACTCACTCTCACCAGCAGCATCGAGTCTTGTGCTGCCCGGACATGTGAGCGCTCCGTGTAAGCGGCTGATTGACAGAAAGCCGATCACACACCCCCTCAGGAGCCTCAACTGTCGATAGTTGTGAATGAACTCGCTTCACCCCGACGCGCTCTCTCTCTGTTTCTCACCTCCGTTCCATTCACACATTGAAATGAAACTATGAATGTAAGCCAAACTGAAATGCATTCCTTTTACATAATTCACCTTATTTTGTCATAATTGACTGGTTTTTTTTTTGCAGCAAAAATCCAACTTTTTATCCCCCTACACATTTTTGCTCATGCTTTTAACCAGCTCCCACTTTTTCTTCCTTCCTAGCACTCATTTAAATCAGGAATCTACCAAAATGCAGACAAAACTGCATAGAATTGCAGCTTTTAAGTTGCACAGCATCAAATATAGTAACTCTGTAGTTGTGCATGATAATTCTGCGTGAAAAAATAGTTTCTTTCACCGTTTTTTTATTAACTTTTCAGTGTGTACTGTAATGTAAATAAAAATATATAGTCTCCAGGAGCTCCAAGATCCCAAAAACGATTTGAAAAGACGTTATTTACCCCCTTCGATGCACAGTTCGGCTTTAACAAAAGGTGTATGCAAGGTATTTTCTTTTCAGTTTTGGATCTTGGGGCTTCCGGAGACTTGGATTATGCTACACAAGCTGTACGGGGACATTTTGTTGTTTGCTTTAAAACGACTTTAAAAAGTCCCCAGCTGCTTCACTTATTTTTTATTTTTTTTGCCAAGCTGCTCTGCTGCAAAGCTCCAGAAACCTCACCTTCACTTTCAGAGCACTCTCTGACCAAATTGATTTATTTTTGGATCAACGTATCCTTTTAATAAACTTTTTCAGAACGTGTGGCGTGGCGGCGATCCCTTCACCAGAAGTGTACTGTAAGAACACTGTCCACCATTCAGTGCATCAAAAGTACAAACCAATAATGAAATCATCCTGATCGTGAGGCACTTTTTTTTCAGTCACTTCCTGATCGTTGCAGATGGGAGTGCGTGTGTGGAGCTCCACAGAGATAGGCAGACCCCGCGTGTGTGTGTGTGTGTGTGTGTGTGTGTGTGTGTGTGGTTCTGTTGATCAGGGAGAGGCGCGGCCAGTCATGCCTTATCAGAGGAAGTATAGTCGCCCTTATCACACATGGCTGGGCTGCCCTCACTGGCCCTTTTATCTGTCACACATGAGCTGGATTCCAGACCTGATAACCAGACTGCTTCCCAGCCCCCTTTACTGTTTTATTGCAATATTGTTAAGCACAGACCACGTCAGGTATTTGCCGGCTCCAGCTCGCTGGGTTGCAGCCCTAACAGTACACGCTGTGAAAGTAAAAAGTTATTTGTTCCTGTTATCATTCGGCGGTGTTGGCTTACAGGCAAATAAAATCAACAAAAGGAACTTCAGAGTTCACTGACAGTGCAGCACTAAAGTGACTTGGCAGAGACGCCACAGGTGTGTCCTCCACCCACAGCTCATTTCCTCATTATGATACGGACTTGCTTGAAAGGTGCGGGCCAGGCACAGAAATACAAGGTAAAGAATGGGTATGTCAAACACAGTAAACTAAAACTGTATGAAATTCAGAAACCAAGACGACCAGTTTAAAGGTTTATGTGATATAGAACTGTTTGTTCCTCTTTTACAGTAAAGGAAACAATCAGCTGGCTAATTTGAATACATTTTGCAGGTTATATTTCACTCTTCATTGGCTGTTTGTTATTATTTTTTTTCCAATCGCAGCCCAGATAAATAAATGCAACTGAACAAAAACTCGAATAATTCCTCTCTTCAACCATTTTGTTAAAGCAGCTTTAATCCAAATTTTAGATTTAGCATAACTACGTGTTTGTACGAGTTCATAATAATGATGTTTTTAGTTTTTTTGCAGTCTTACCACGGTTTTCAACATAGCAAAATATTTCCCCTCTGGAGTTGGTGGAGACCAAAATGGAGCTAAAAGAAGAGTGAATAATGGACATGAGACACTTCTGATGAACTAGATTATTATGTTGCTCTGTGTCTGCTGGTTTCCTCACACATTAGCCGTATCAACCTATCAAAGACGATAACACCCCAGTGTTGTGTTTCCAGCATGTTTTGGCCCAGGCCCAGCCACCAGGATTAAATGTTGGCAGTCAACGTTTCTGCGAACCACTGAAGCGTTCATATTTGTACATGTCGTGCATATCATACTTTAATTCCTACAATACATTTCATCTCATGTTTACGTGAGAAGGCGGACAAGCCAGTGACCACAGTTCAAGACTGTGTTTCAAAATTTGTAAGTGTGACGTCATTATCTTTTAAGGAGAGCTCAGGACAATTTCCCTCCCAAAAAAACATATTTATTACAGGAAGTCTGGACATCTGCAGCCTTGTTTGTGGTGATAAAAACAGCTATTTTAGTCAAAACATAATTTTATCCTAAACCTAACCAGGGCGTAAGCACAGAGTTTGATTTTGAAATTGAGCCTAAAGAAACGTGAAATTGTAACATAAAGAAACGTACATTGCCATTTATTCTGGTAATAGGGACGTTTAACTAGCATGCTAGGCATCAGTAAAAGCACTGAGATGTACCCAAAGTAACAAGCATCAATCACTCCCCCTGATAAAATATACAAGTGGCAGTGAACATGGAAATCGGGCACCATAACCTGTCTGTTTTACATCTGTGGGTGAAGAGAAGGTAATGGCTGCTTTGTGGTCAATGAAACGTTGGTATGTTTGCATACCAGGCTGTTTAATTTGGTTCGGTGAGTGATTGCCATAATACGTACTGTATTATCACTCAAACTATATGTTATTATCATTATTATATTGGCCTGCGCCCATCCTAACTGAAAGAGCTTGTGAGTCATGGTTTGGAGGAAGTCAGCTCGCAGTAAATCAAAAAACGTGGCATAAAGTCATAAAAAAACCAAAAAAACAGTCACCGGTCATTGACCGCCAACGGGCAACAGCATGGTGAAAGAAATGGTGCAACATGTCTGGCAGCTACAGAAAAGAAGTAGAAGCAAGACACACCCTGCACCTTTGACCTGATGACAACAGCTCATATTGAATTAAAAAAAAAAAAAAGAATGTGACACTTTACCCACTCTTTCCTTATCAGTGAGGTGGTGACTTCCACTTAATCGTCCTCCTGAACTGAGTCATCCCTCCACTTTTAATACTTTACATCCTCCTGCCAGCTTACAGAGATGGTGCAGCCCTTAAACATAGCACAGACTGTAGCAACTGTAAACCACCTCATGCACATTTTTGTGTCCAAATATTAGGCGACCATAATGTTTGAAAAGTTTGCATAAAGGTAAAGATGGTGTATGTGAATTCCACCCAAATAGATGAGTATAAATAGTGTATCTACCACCTTTTCTTAAAGTAGGCGTCACAGTCCTTTTTCAGCATCGGTACCTCGTGCCGCATTCGTGGGGGCCAGAATTAGATTCACAGTTCCCAAATGTATGTGTGTGTCTGTGTGTATTTGTGCCAGAATGTGTGGTCACTCCCAAGTGTATTAAAGTAGCGCATTGCTGCTGGTTGTGGCTGTCTGTGTGTTCCAGCCACAGATTATAGGGCCTGTCGGCAGACGGGGCTCTGTACGCGGGTCACAAGACAGCCCAAAATGTGACAAGTTCATCTCAGGGAGCTGATAGCCGGTATCGTGTATCTTAAAGCGCCTGAGCTTATATAGCAGAGAATTTGGTGTTATTTCTGTATGCGGGTGGACTGGATGTGCGGTTCTGTATGTGAATGTGTCGTACATGTGTTTGACTCATGTCAAACCGCTGTGGTACTTTGATTTGAAAGCAGCAATTTGGGATTTTCACTTTAAACATTTGTCGGTGTCAGAGCTGCTCTGGAGGCAGAAATCATGGCCCGATCCCAAAAAACCCCTAGCATCCACCGCTTAGCCATACCATTGGGTTTTACACTGTCGTCATCGGGGCAGGGTGTCCTGATACGTGTTGAGAGGGCGAAGTTTTCGGGCTACCTGGATGTTTTTCGGCATTCCCTCTTTTGATGGCCAATCAGCAGAATAAATGTTAGCTGAGTACGTTTCTGGGTTCGATTTTTCTATTTGTCCGGCAGACTGGTAGGGTTGGAGCACATGTTGCCTAAACAGCCCTGTGAGTGACCAGGTAGTGAAGCCTTTTTTTATTTTTTTTATTTGATGACTCCATTGTTAGCGTGAAGTTGTCGATTTTGCAGACCGGCCATTCTTTTCTATCTCCATCAGACATGGCAAATCACATTGTGATAATACTAGGATTGCCAAAGTAACAAAAACCTTTCAGACCCTACGAGGTTTGTTCCATGTCACGAAGGGAGATTTCCACCACTACCACTCGTGACTTCTGAGGGGCAGACGTTGGAAATGAGATTAGTATTTGGCTCTTCACAAGCACCGAAACCTACATACAAACTATGACTTCCAACAGGAACCCAACGTCTGTCGACTTGTCAGCGCTACTCTAATTACAGTATTTGTTGTCAGATAAGGCCGAGTGCTTAGCAAACCTGACAAACGGCAACATCGTCCAAACAAAATATATACAGCACACAAGGAGGCGAGTGAGATTATTTCACGACCAGGGTAACTTGTTAAAACGTGTCGCCATTGTTTATGAATTCATTAGTATTGTTTATGATCCTGAGCATTTGGGCGGATCTTGAGCTATTATTGGGCTGGAACGCATCCAACCAATCTGGCAACACCGATCCAGAGAGCTAACCAGAAAAATCTGGCATGGCAGCTCGTAACAATGAATTTCAACCACTCTTAACGTGACATCCGACTGTAGTCGACTGTGAAGACATGAAATAATCCTACTCGGTTGTTTTTAAAAAGCTGTTTACCAGACGTCCAGCTGACCTTTTATACTCAAGCTAGCAAGCTAGTTTGCTAACCAGACCCTCCGAGACGACGAAATGATAGAAATATATAAATAGAGCGTTGCTATTTTGAGCGTCTATTATTTCCTTTGTTGCCATTCAAGTTTCCCACGTGGCAAAACCTGAATGACTGTTTGTCTCCACCCGCGGTCTGACATGTCAAATAAAATCCTACCTGCCTACGTTCTGTGCCACAACGGCTTCAGTTGCCTAATAACTAGGTCGAAAATCAGTTTTAATACTGTCTTAGGCAGGTTTTGTGTGTCTTCAATACTGCAACAGAAGAAATGTAATAGATATTTCAATGGAAAAGAGGGTTAGAGATTCAGAGGAAGCATTCATGTGTGTGTGTGTGTGTGTGTGTGTATGTTTACATAAAAGTGCACACCTTGTGGGTGAATCTGCAGTTGCTTTCCAGTACGAGCTGTTTGTCTGCTGTCACCCAGTCAGTCAGTCTGTCATTCAGTCACTTTTATGAATGTGTGTGGGTGGGAGCTGGTGAACCAGTTT
>OMLP01021208.1:0-27568 GCA_900302685.1 Spondyliosoma cantharus
CTATACTGTGCATTGTGAGACTTCTGATTATGTAAAATATAAAAAGAATATTTTGACCCCCCAAACTGTTATTAATAGCTCCTTTAGGAGGGTCAAGGTCATAATCAGGAGGGTCAAACCCCCCCGTAATTCGAACCCTGGCTGGCGGTAGACATGGCTGGATGGTCCTGGGAAGTCATCATCAGAATAAAGATCTGGCTGCAGCGCCTGAGAGTGGTTTGTGGGATAGGAGGGGGTGGGTGGCCGAAAGCTTCGCACACCTTCCAAAAGTGCAGCAACCATACTAGCGTTGCTCTCGACGATCGTGGTCAACAACCGCTCCTCCCGTGCCTCACTGATAGCATGGTGTAATCATCCTGGGTGAATGTTGAAACAAAGCAGCAAAGGGTGATACAGCTAGAATATTGCAGAACTTACCAGGTAAATCAACGGAAGGTAGTGGAGTACTACTCTTCTCCATTCCAGCTCTTCTGGTCAACCTAGGTGAGGACCCAGGTGAGCCTTCGGACGGGACCTCTACTGTTGTTTCCTCCGGGTCCACTGTTGACTAGTGTTTTTTTTTTGTAAATAAACTACATCCTTTTTCTTTTCCCTCATTTACGCTCAGTTTCATTCTGCTATGTTACTCCCCTCATCCAATGGCCTTACAGGGATGTAATATATTGTACCGTACCATAATATGTAATGAAAAGTCACATTTGTCCTGTTTTTTTTTTTGGTAATTGCTTCTCTGGGGAAACTCGAAATTATTTGGTTGTCTTTGTAACAGTTGTGTAAGCAATAATATCACTAGAAAATGCTAGGTGTTCCGTTCCGTTCCGTTCCGTTTTCTTGACCGCTTTATCCCTCTCGGGGTCGCGGTGATGTTATAGTCCCCCTTTTTCAGGGGGATTACTGGAGCCTATCCCAGTGACTCGTTGGGCGGAGGCCAGGGTTACAACCCTGAATGAGTCGCCAGCTCATTGCAGGACCCTTACTGATGGCAGAGGCTAGAGCCAACTGCACATCAGGAGCAGTTTTGGGGTTCAGTATCTTGCTCAAGGATACTTCGGCATGTAGCTCAGTCCCGCCCAGGGGAGCCTGGAATCGAACCAGTGACCTTCCGATCACTGACCAAACGGCTCTACCCACTGAGCTACAGCCGCCCCTATGCTAGGTGTATGGAACTTTAATAATTTATACAAATGTGTCTCCTTTACCCCCTAAATGACTTGTCTGCGTCATGTTGCTGCTGTGACACGGTCGCTGGAGCAGATTAGGACTTTTCTAAATAAAGCTTGTGGTTCTCCACGGTGTTTTTAAGAAGCATCCAAAAGGTGGCTCTCCACACCGTGGTGGTATTGGCAGGTAAATGCCTAAAAAAACCTAACCCAAACTGCATACAAATATAAACTGCCCTTTAAGTCCCCAACGAAATGGGGAAAAAAGGGATTAGTGGGGCTTGGGTAGCGAAGGGTTCAGTTAAGAAAAAACAAAAGGAAACCTGCAGACTCCAGGCTATTGAAAGGCAAGAAAAAGTCCTTGCAGAAGTAAGCAGGGCCCTGATGCAGGTAACTTAGCTTAATCGATGCTCACTCAACTGGGTTGTTGAATACTCACAACCTTTCCCAAATTAGAAAGAGCAAGGGCAGTGGAAAAACCTCAACAGGGCCTAAACAGAGCAGAGTTTCTGGCTGACAAACACGTTTGGGTGAGGTCTGCAGTGCGTCAAGGACAGAATCAAGTCAAATTGACGTGGGTGTAATTCCCCAGACCTCTTAAGCCTTCATAATAGGTTGTAATCACACCCTTATTGGCTTGGAGGGGAGTGGCCCAAGCTGCTCTCAGTCTTTAATTAGGAGCTTCACACCCTGGACAGAGGTGATCTGAATCCACTAATGGGACTGCACTGAGTCTATGAGTGCTGTCTCTTATTTGTCGTTTCCTTGCTCCTTGCTTGAACCGGAAGTCGGCCATCCCAACTCTCTTATTTGTGCTCCGAGGAGTGAGGAGCGATCTCTGAGGAGCGACGCGACACGCCCCCTTAGTTATTGCTTGGATGCTGCAGCGCATCAGACTGATCTGACACATCACAACATGACTGGGGTTTCATACCAGAGTGAAGACAGACAACATATTCAACTCAAGTGTATCACCATCAAGTTTTACATTTAGTTTGTTTTCTGATTCGAGTTAAGATGTGTCAGCCTGACTGTAGGAGAACAAAAGGACCACAAACATATTTCGTCATTTATGGGTTCGGGTCAAATCCCCTGCATTTATCTTCCAGCATTTTCCCCTTATAGGTGTTGATGACCTACAACTTAATGATCATGGCACACTCGATGAAGAGAGCCATTAAGGCTTACACGAGGAGGAAATGACAGAACCTGTTAGTCATTGTCGTTTTGTCTGTCATGATTATCTCAGGCTATCAGAATTGACTTTACGGCTTTAATGTTAACCCGTCTACCCTTTACCCATGCCGATTTTTGCACAGATGGACTTTATTTAAATACCTTTTGTGTATCACGTTATTTTATAATAGGCCGACCTCTAACTAAATGAGACTCAAGAGACTTATGATATAAATTGGTAGTTTTCACTTACTTTGTTGCATTGCCTATTCATAGTTGTTGTTGGTTTGGTTGGTTAGTTTTAGGCATGAGGAGTGAGAGATCGTCTGCAATAGAGTGAGAGAGATACGCCGACGGGCCTTCTCACAGGAAGCCAGTGGGGACGTATCTGCGCCTGCCCCGAGGACATTACATCACATCGGGCTGCCCCCTGATACCGTGCACACCTCAAACGAAAACATATGCAGAAATACAGACGGGAGTGGGAAGATTGAAATGCTTGGCATTCCCTTAGTGTCAGGACAGACATTCATATCCCAAGCATCTCTTGAGGCTGATACAGTAAGCTTCTTCAACACTTCTATGACAGGACATCGCGTTCAGATTATATTTAATTTCTGGCTTTCTTAACTAGCAAATCAGTGAATCACATCACACACAAGGGACTCATTGCCTGCTTAAAATCTCAGTCCCTGAGGTGGGCTGCCCTCACGTGGACTGGCCCCAATAGTAGGTTATGCGATGCATAAACACTGATTGATTTAAATATGAATCGATATAAATGTGCTGTCGTTGATGTGAAGAAAATGCAAATATTATTTGTTTTTAAGTAATGCTTTATCAACCTGGAATATAGACAGAAAGGAGGAAAGAATGAATTAAAACAGATTCTATAACATTCATACTGTTTATTGTAGTACGGCAGGTTTTTTCCTCACTTGAATTGAGGGTCTAAGGACAGAAGATGTAATTCACTTTACAGATTGTAAAGCCCACTGATGAATCTGATTTTCAGCTATATAATTAAATTGATTCTGATCTATTTCATTAAAAATCTGTCATCCTACTGTTAACACAGGTGTACATTATGATTTACCACAACTGGCGCCCCGCCCCACCCTTGGGCCACTAGTGGTCTGGCCCCTGCGGTGCAGCGCCCCCGCTGAGGAGGCTGTCCTCGATTTTAGAGCCTGGAAGGTGGCAAACCTAGCCACACGACCAGACGAGTTGTGACAGAGAGACAGAACTATCAGACACTAACAGATGCACTATGAGAGACAACACTAACAGGCACGCTGTGACAGTGGAAATAACTAGGCTACATAACAGAAACACTGCTGATGAGACAGAACTGTCTGATCTGAACATTCTTTGTCCTTCTCACTCTTTTCATTTCTCTCCTGGTCTCCAATCAGAAATACCACTCTGAAATAAATAAAACACTTTGCTAAATGGACTCCTATTGTTTTGCCAATTGCTTTATTTTTGTATCTTTATCTCACAACAGTGTTTTGGAATAATAAATTGGCAGGCTCTGTAATCACATCGTTTCCTTTGCTTCTCTTTCTCTTTCTCTCTTCTTCATATCCAGTCATCTGTTCCACTCTTCCTGGCTCGAAATGACATTTGTGGTTATGTTGTGGATTGACTTGACACTTGCTAGGTCCTGTATGCCACAGCCGTTTTTTTCCATGGATCTAACAATTAAAATCTGGATACAGCATTAGAGATGGTGCCCCGTTCATTCCGATTAAAGTTACTCACTGGCGCATGAAGCCCAAAAACTTTTGACATCCTGGGTATGAAAAAATACCGGGATCTTTTGTGTTGTGGGGTCCATAAAGCATGTGCACCTGAGACTTCTGCCGGCTAACTTCAAACTGTTCTTCTAGACATTCCACATTGTATTGGACAGAATGGCTCAAATTTTCACACTAAAACAAGTCATTTTGTAGGGTTTGTAATGCTTGAAAATGTAACTTTTGCGATCTGTTTTGAACCAAAAGTTGAACCAGGGGACATTTACGGCAGCTCCAACTGGGAATGGGGCAAAAACAGGCACTGTCCCTGGAAAACAGGGACATCTGGTCACCCTACAAAATTATACATTTTGTCTTTCTATATTGCTCAGCTAGCTACTAAGGACTAATTACTGGTTTCATATGAGTTAGAAAATCAGGCTTCATTGAATAATTTGAATTAACAGCAACAAGTCCAGCATGAGTGACTGAAATCTCAGTCAGTGAGTGGACAGTGATTGTTCATGTAGTGCTTGAGCTAAACAGTCTGATGGCTGTGGGGTTAAATGATCTTCTTACATAGTGGGTGTAAGAGTCTGCTGCTGAAAGAGCTACTCAAGACTTCCACAGTCTGGTGCAGAGGGTGAGAGGTGCTAACATCCTCCTCTAACCCACCACCTCTATGGAATCCAGCAGACAGTCCAGGACAGAACTGGCCCTCCTAACCAGTTTGTTTAGTCTCTTCTTGTCCCTGTCCAAGCTTCTACCTCCCCAGCAGACCACTGCATAAAGGAACGCTGATGCCACCACAGTGTCATAAAATGTTCTAAGTAATGGCCTCTGCGCCCCAAAGGACCTCAGTCTCCTCAGCAGCTGGAGGCGACTTTGGCCCTCCTTGTACAGGGCGTCTATCAGTATAGTCCAGTTTATAGTTAAGGTGAACACCCAGGTATTTGTACTTTCCCACCATCCCTTTGTCCAAACCCAGGATGTTCACTGGTGTGATCTGTGGTGTTCCTCTGGAGGTTGATCACCATCTCCTTTGTTTTACTGGTGTTTGTATGCAGGTGGTTGCATTCACGGCAGTTAACAAATTTGTTGATGACCCCCCTATATTCCTGTTCGTTCGCCTCAAACACACAACCAAAAATGTGCTGTATCATCGGAGAACTTGAGGTGACAATTCACAGTGTTTGCGATTTTTTTTTTAAGTCTGTACAGAGTTCTAGCTATTCTATGAAGCTGGAATGCTAGCTAGTAAACTAGCTTGTGTAACTTTTTTTTTGGATCAGTTTCCGCTGTCACTGAGGGAAACTGTCTGGTAGATTTATTGGATGCTCATTCAAGTGTCAAATCCCCTGCATATCCTTCCCAGCGTTTCCCCTTTGTTGTTTATGACCTTTATCTAATTTATTATGACACAATGAAGAGAGCCATTAAGGCTTATACAAGGAAGAGGCTTACAGACATCAAACATGTTCAGGGATGTAATAATACCACTGGTGCACCTGTACAGTCCAAAAATATTGTCCCATGTCTAAATATAGTCCTGTCGGTCACTGTTGTTGTGTCTGTCATGATTATCTCAGGCTATCGGGTTTAATTTAATGGCCTCTATGTTGATCTTTTCTCCCTTTTACAGCCGTTGTTATTGGCACAGGTGGCCTTCGTATTAATCCATTTCAAGTACCACATTGTTTAGAACAGGCTAATCTCTCACTTTAGCAGGCTCAAAAGACTATGAATTTGAACTTAAATGATAATTATTACTTGTTTTGGGACGTGATTGTATTTATCGGAACAACAATTATCTGATTGTAGAGAGGTAAACTATTTTCAGTCATTAAAATAGTACATTAAACAAATGAACCAACGCCTGCAAGCTAGTTCAGGCAGTCAACCCGAGCTGCACAGCCACATACACGCATGACATGCTTCACTCTCCAGACCATCTTACAAACGCACCCTCTCAATTGGGCGGGTTATTTAAGCTGCAAAATTTCCCTCCTCTCCCTCTGCTTTGTCAATGTCGCTGCTGCCCTGCACCAGTATCGTTGCCGGCTCCTTCAGCCCCACCACCACCCCAGCATCCACCAGCAGGCTCTGTCTGGGGGGGAATATATATTTAATCATCACTCCCCGATATCTCATGTAAACATATCTGCAGGGAGTGATGAGGACAGAGCCTAGACGCCAAACTCTAACTATGTTCTGCTTGTAATAAACATTTCAAACGTGAGTTGTCTGACTGAACTATGTTGTTGCTGTTTGCCAATTGGTTTACTCAGTAGCTAGTTATAGCTATGCTAGGACTCTTACGTTTTAGCTAATTAGCAAGCTAGCGAGCTTATAACTTGTATTATTTATCTGTGAACTATTTTCTGTTTGGTACAGATAGTCATGACCTATCACAGATATTTCCTGCGACATATCGGCATTGCTGTGTATGTCCAATATGCACCCATTTGAAAACTTGTTCTTCAGGATGATAATGCAGATAAAGATCCTGTGGTAATTGGAATTAAAAGATTGGGGTAATTTAGCATTATTACATTTCCAGTGAAGTTTACCATCTAAGGGCACGGCCAAGCTTATTGTTAAACCAAAATATTGTGTTTGCTACCAACATTTGAGGGATCATTGGAAAATTATTTCAATCTTCAATCTGAATCCCCAAAAATGTGATGGTGTAGCCCTAGTGGCAAATGCGGGAATATTTGCACTCCAAAATTAGGGATGGAATGGGATGTATGGTTTGGGTAGGCTAGACACAGTGTGAAACAGATGGGACAAGCACCACCCATGACCTCCTCCACAGAGTATAGGCGGAGATGACTTTAGAAGGTGAGAGGGAAGGGGTGATTATAGCTTGATGTTGCTCTTTCCTCCGAGCACCAGCAGACTGTCGACCAGGTCCCTGTACTCATCCTCCCTCCCGCCCTCTACACGGCCTGTGGTGTAGGTGGTGAAGAGGAAGGGAGGCAGCACAGTTCCCTGGGGGGGTTGCAGACGTTGCCGATCAGACGGTCAGACACAGTTCTGTAATCTCACAAACTGTGGTCAGCCCGTCAGAGAGTCAGACAGCATTCTGCCCAGAGAAATCATCTTGTGAACAGGACAAGAATTAAAAAAAAAAAAAAAAAAAAAAAAAATCATGAGCTTGGTGTACCAGATGAAAAGCTGATGACTGATGTAATATGTTCCCTTTGCAGGGTGCTCAGTGGGAGTGACATGCGATAAGCTTCACCAATAAATGTATAAATAAACATGACCACGCCTGCAGAGTTACTGTAGTGGTGGATAATAGCTCTGTGAGGGGGAATGCCCTGACTGTCATTACTGACCGTACATGTTAACGTAAATAGACAGAAAAGGAAGTTGGTTGACCCTTTCCTGGACAACGTCTGAAAAAAAAAATGGATAAACCTGCATTGCTTCAGTTATGTCGGTTCTATGAAGCACTGGTGGCAAATCCGAGCTCTGCAGCTGTAGTAAAAAAAAAATGCTGGCCGTAGAACAGTTTTGTGTGGGCGGAAGAACAGCAAATTCAATTCACAAACTGATTCTTCTAGAAGGAAAATGATGCTGTTAGGCAATAAGAGACAGAGCTACAACTTCACTGATCAAATGGAACCAGTTCTTCCTAAGATAAAGTGTGTGTTTTATTTAGAATTACATACCTTCAGAGCTTCTAGAATGGTGCAGAAAATAAAAGCCTCTCTTTTATTTTTAAACAATATCATGATTGTGAATTGCTAATTTTACAATGTTTGTTGGGTCCTAAATGATTGTTTTGTTTATCTCTCTAAGAATTCTGGTTGGTTCCAGCTTCTACCAAGGTTTGTCAGCCAATAGTGTATCACTGTTACACGTGGTAGCCGTGTTTCGTCAGCGCTTAACACTCTTGATGAGTTGCCAGTCTGTTGAAAAAAACCTATGAATGGCAGTTTTTTACAGCATGCGCCTAGCATACTGTACTGCCCTTGTGTTAGCGAGATGTTAGCTAACGTGCAGCATATCCATCAGTACTTATTTTTCATTTTCAAAAGTCAATGATTAAAAGAACTCAGCCTTGCAATACAAATACAATACAAAAATGCTATAATTATTAATGACATGTTTTGTATTCCAATGACTTATTCTGGCTTATGTGCACCATGACCTGTTGCAGCAAAAGTTGCAAACATACTAAACTTGAACTGTTTTCAATATATAGTCATCTTCCTAAAAAAAAACATATTATTTTACTAAAGATTTATTCTGAAATGTATAATAAAGGTTAAATGTTCATGTATTGATTATTTAACGACACAAGAGTTGCAAAACGACTTTGTGATGCAATGATCTCTTTACTTGGTGTACTTTTGTCCTTTGAAAAAAGAAAGATGTCTTTATCTCTTTATGTTTGCATTAATTGCAGAACTGATATAAAACCACCATCACTCTGCCAACCCTGCGGCTGTAGCTCAGGAGGTAGAGCGGGTCGTCTAGTAATCGGAATGTCCACATTTCAAATCCCCCACTCCCTTGAGCCCCTGGGCAAGATGCTGAACCCTAAATTGGTCCTGATGAGCAGTTGGTACCTTCACTCCTTCACCTTCACTCAGCCATCAGTGTCTGAATGGGTGTTGAGCAGTCTATAGAATGGGAAAGCACTATAGAAATTCAAGTCCATTTCCTGTGTAGATGTCTTCCCATAAAGATGTTAACATACACGAGGGTGTGAAAACTCATACGTCAGCCAAAGTATTAAAGATATGAAGGGTATTAACTGCATCTATTTTTAGTATGTCAATAAATCCATCCCAAGTCAACTGCATTGTAACTGCAATCATTTTCTTTTCTCTCCGAGGAGTGGGATGATGACTGTATGACCTAAGCAAACCATGCGTAGCTGCTGGTTATTTGCTGAACAGCTGATAGTGTGACACTACGCTGATGATGGAATGAACCCGTTTCCTTGTTTTATCTGACAACACTGTACACACCGTTTCAATCTATGAATCACAGACTATTTGTTTATACGGCTTGGTGAACAAACATCCTTTCCTTGAAACGCTCCTCGGGGAAGCACTAATTGTTTCTTTTGAAGAACAAACGATGCACCCTGTCGACCCCTCCAATCCTAACTCTTGTCAGTTTTAGAAAATTGCAGCCAACTTGACTTCAAATCAATACCAGGAACTGTTTGTCGAAGGGACACTTATTCTGCATCCAAGTGTCAGCGCTCGTGGGAAGTCTTAAGGGCTGTCCAAAGTCACATTTCATCCAGTCCACAAGGGCCTGCAGACTTCGTTGCAATACCGACGTGACTTTGTAGGACTTATAATGTTAAATGACAATCTTGTATGGGGTAGATTAGAAATAATACCACATCATAACACAGAAATATTTAGAAGTATAGACCATAGAGGTTATATTTGGATAGTTCAAATAACTCACTACTGACCTTTGGTTACACACAGTACACCAACAGTGGTCTCTCTGACCTCCTCCCCATGTTGGCTTTATCGCTGACTTCCTCCTTTGCTGCTGTAATTATTGCTACCATAAACGTACATATGGGTCATAATAAACTGCTTTCACAGTCAACCTATATGGCTGTCTTTTCAGAAGAGGAGGGGCTGTCCATAGTATTGATGCCAAGTGAGAATATCTGTTTTTGTGAACTGTGTGATGGGACCCTTTAGACAATTCCAACTTTAAACAAGCAAACTTCAGCCATGCTAACACGCTCACAGTGAAAATGTTCACACACTGATAATATTTACCTTGTTTACCATCTCAGTTTAACATGTCAGCACTTAACACTATGTAGAAAAATGGCATGCTAACAAAAAAATGCATAGTTATACAGTACATATAACTGCTGTTGAAAAAATAAACACATAAATGCAACTTTAACACGATGTTATCCATTTTTGTACTTCTTTTAACAAGTTGCACACAATTTTTCACTTTCATTTCATGTGCCCATGCAATGACTCAAGTGGGGGAAAATGACACTGTATTTGTTATGGTTGACTGAATTATTTACTGAATACAAAAAAAAAATCAAATAGCTTTTTTCAAACTCTAGTAAACCTTGTATTGTTGGGGTAATTAAAATTAGGTATTTTTAATCAGACATCCTGTGTTTGGAGGGCAAAGAAGCATCCGCTTCACCACACATTTGATAAAAGAGTCTTAATGACAACACTGGACAAAACCTAGGGACATGTCATCATCAGAATATGATCAATTAGCGTGTGCGACGCATACAATATGCCAGCTTATTCCAGCTAATAGCTGCCGCTGCTATCCATCTTGGAACCCTAATTATCTTACTGTTATAATTATGAATTATAGGTCAGACGTGACTACACATGCATCGTCTGGCCACTTGTGGAGGGTCATTTCCATTTTTTTTTTTTTTTTCTGTCAGCCTGTTTGCTCTACAGTGTTTATGAATGAGGAGACAACATGCTAATAGGCTCAGGTTTTCAACTGATTTTAACAAGGATGCTTTTCCAAGGACGACCATGATTACACCATGTTTCGTAGTACTTTCGATTTCCTGGAACTATACATTTTTGCGAAGATGGCCCTACACATGTTTAGAATAAAAGTGGTGACACACACACACACACACACACACACACACACAAACATCAGTAGCTACAGCTGGTGTGTTTTAAGGCTTAGAGCCTTGTTCAGAAAGACCTGATTCTGTTACCTGGCAACAACATGCTGCTTACAGATGTGCCCTCACTTATTTACTATGTATTATAGCATCACCCTGCCGTCACCCACCACAGACCCTGCCACACCCCCCACCCCTCAGACTGGACTTAACATCACAGCCAGCCAGGTGAGGGGGAAGCTGGAGAGGCTCGAGCAGAGGAAAGCTGCTGGACCGGACCACATCAGCCCTCGCTCCAGTGCTTTGGAAAACATCCTGCCTCATTCCAGTGCCCAAAAAAAGGACTATAGGCCGATTGCACTGACCTCTCACATCATGAAGGTCATGGATAGGCTATTTCTAGCACACCTCAGACCCCTAGCGTGCCCATCACAGCACCCCCTACAGTTCGCATATCAGCCCCGTGGTGAGGTCGACAATGCAATCATTTCCGGATTGCAGGAAACCTACTCCTCCCTGGATAGACTCAACACCACTGTCCGGTCATGTTCTTCGACTAGCTGAAAGACGAAATAGATGGTGGTGGACTTCAGGAGGAACAAGCCCCCGTCCTCTCCAGTCTGCGTTGGTGGGACAGATGTTGACATTGTGGATTCATACAAATACCTGGGTGTGGACTACGAACACGGAGTCAGTCTATAAGAAGGGCCTGAGCCGGCTTTACTTCCTGAGGAGGCTCAGGTCCTTAAATGTCTGCAACCGGATGCTCCAGATGTTTTATCAGTCTGTTGCTGCGAACACCATCTTCTTCGCTGTGGTGTCCTGGGGTGCGGAAATCAAAGCGACAGACACCGACAGACTGCACCAACTCATTAAAAAGCCAGGGTCTGTTGTTGGCTCTGAGCTTGTCACCCTGGAGTAGGTGGCGAAGGACAGGATGCTGGCAGGATGCGATCGTGAACAATGTCTCTCACCCCCTCCACAAAACTTTGGACAAGCTAAAGAGAAGCTTCAGCAAGAGACTGATTCAACCCGACTGCCTGAAGGAAAGGCACAAGACATCATTCCTACCTGGTGCCATCAGACTTTACAACGCTCACTCCAAAACACACAAATAATGCTCTTTAAATTATTATCACTGTGAGCTCTATCTGTAGATCTATCTATCTATCTATCTATCTATCTATCTATCTATCTATCTATCTATCTATCTATCTATCTAAGCTGTTTAAAAGCTGAGAGGCCTATCGAGGGCTTTGGGATGCTATAACAAAATTAGCAAGCATCTCTTTGAATAGCAGTAGAGACCGTCTTTTCTATAATACAAACACATTAAAATGACAGCAGGCGGTTTGTTACAAATGCTGCACAGCCTCCCCAGCACACGGTGTACATGAATGAGAACGCTTGTGCATTAATTGTGTTTTTGACCACAAGCAACACTGCAAAAAGGAAAAGCTTCAATATAATGAATGAACACTGAATTTGAGGGGGACGTTATTGAAATGATCTGTCCATGCAGCACAATCATTTTACCTGACAGCACATCCTCAAATAAAGTGGATCGGTCGAGAAATAAACGACAGTGTTCAAAGGCTTGGAATAAGTGGGATCAGACTGCACAGTTATGTGGACAAGAAAAATACACTGCATGTAGCAAATTATATTAAATAATGTTCTGTAACTCACAATCAGTTTCAGAATGTATCATGAATTCAAAGACTGAAAC
Source organism: Spondyliosoma cantharus (assembly GCA_900302685.1). Taxonomy (NCBI): domain Eukaryota; kingdom Metazoa; phylum Chordata; class Actinopteri; order Spariformes; family Sparidae; genus Spondyliosoma; species Spondyliosoma cantharus. The sequence continues at coordinate 12,427 of OMLP01021208.1, forward strand.
TAGAAAATTACTTTTTAAAACAAGATATTTACAAATCTTTGTTGTAATCTTTATTAATGTTTTTATTTTATTCAAGTCTTGCATTTATTGCTCTTTTTCCATCTACTGAGTAGAAAGTGTCACATTCTCTCCATTCTCACATGCACTTGGGGCTCAGTATCTCCGTCGAGGAGACTTTGGCATGCAGCATGGGGATCTCCCAATTATTGGATGAGTCGCTCTTCCTCCTGAGCCACACTCTTCACAAACAGAACTTTGCCCGTGACTCACATGAAGCAAACATTTTAACTACTGTGGATCAGGCAAAAATTAGGCACGAAAATGAACGTGCATGTAAAAAAGAACAAACAAAACATTAACAACAAAAAAGATAATGTATCACTTTTTTTGTACTTCATTTAAAAATGTTAATTTTGTATTATGAATGATATCCTAAGATATTTTTGTTGTCCTGATTGTTGTATGCATTATTTCCAATTTATTACCAAATGTTGCAAATAAGTGACTTTGAACTTCATATCCACAATACTTAAATACAAGCTATTGATAAAATGATCAAAAAATACACGTGATATATGGTCACTGATTATGTCACTTCGATAAGTCATGATATAAAAATAACATAGAAAAAGTTTAATGGTTAAAAAACGTCAAATTTAATTTTAACATTTCAGCATCTTGACTGAGAATAATTCAGATGTATACAGAATGCCAGTTAAACATTTCTGTATTCAAATTAAACCACCAGAGTTGCCATGTAGCGATACCCTTGTTTTATACTGTGCAGGTAGTGCCCTCTAGTGGCTGCCCGAACGGATTGCACTTTAACGATGTGAGTCACAACACCCTGATAAATAACTCCAACCACAGACACTCTGATGGATTGGATAGGTTGATGAACATGTGTAGCTACAGCATCGCCTTCCTTTTTTCTGCTGATTTGTGCTACTTAAGTAACTGATGACAGAAGTGATGAATGTCCTCATGTTCTTTAGTGTATCAGAGAGTCCTCAAGGACGGGACCCCTCCGGCCTGTCGTTGGCTGTCTCTGCCTGGTTGCCTCCAGAGGGACGCTTCATGCGGAGCACAGTATACACACCTCTTACCGTGAACGGCAGGGAGATGGCGGCAAAGTATGAGGCGTAGATGAGAAACTGAAAAGAAATGAGAGGATAAATTGCACTGCGGGTGATGACTCATAAATGAATTAATCAAATGAATTCAAACGGCATCATTTTTACTCAATGTCTTTATTTAATTTTCTCTACGCAGTTTGCATCACTCTCATTTGCATTAATATTGCTCAATTTCCAACTTATTGTGAAAGCTAGTTTCAAAGTGTTTCTGATCCTCTACTTACAAGTAGGCTGATTTAACACGCAGAGTATGTGGACGGACAAATAGGCTCAAATAATCTGCTGATCAGTGTCTGATTGTTTGTACTGCAGGACCTGCGAGGTGATGGTGAGCTTCAGAGACTTGGTGTTGATGACAGTGGCGGTGAGGACACTCTGGAGGACTGTGGCAACGAAACTGTTCACGCCGAATACCAATGCATAGCGCCTCCTGCTCAAAGTCTTGGCTATCTGAAAACTGTAACATGAATACTGCATCAGATGCTAGGTAGAATCAAAATGTTGATTTATAAGATTAATCTAATTACTTCTATTCACATTTAGGGTTATACAACAAAGGATACTTAGATAAAGATGAATCACAATATGATACATTTTAAAAACCCACGCAGACTCTGTGAGGTAATGCTTTTTGGTTTTGCAGGTAATATTAACCATATCACCATCTTAGTTTAAAGGTGTAGTATGTAGGAACTGGTCATATTTTGATCTGTTACTCCCAACAAACAAGGACAACATATCACCAGAGTAGCTAACTGTTGCTAATTGTTATTATGTTTATGACTGTAACTGATGTTAGCTTGTTAGCTCAGTTAGCTGTGGAGCTTTCTGAAGTTTTAGTGTTTACACCGCTAGCACAGGACCTGCGTTGCGGGAGAACGACATTTTGTGACTCGGGGCCTGCTGGTTAGCATGCTAACTCAGATACCTCTGCAACAAAATATATGCATGTCTTTGGCAAAATGTCAAAGCTGTTACTTCTTTACCTTCTGTTGATATTTTGGTAATTTTTAAACGTTTGAAACTGAAAATTCATTATATATTGCTCCTTTCAGGTGTAGGAAAGCTAACATTTGCTAATTAGCATTAAACTCAAAGTGTCGCTGAGGCTGTTGGAATGTCATGAATAGTGAGCTCACATTTGTTGTGTCACAAATTTAGATTCTACCCAAAGGATTCATGCATTCACGCAGATACACAGCATCGATGAGTTGTTCAGCTGCAGTCCTCATATCCATACGTGGCAAGTGACATGCTTTGAATTCTTACGTGCAGATGGCCGTGAGGGGCAAGTAAAGTGTTTTGAAGAGGGTGAAGCATGTGTAGCTGATCCAGATGTTGTTACTCAGATCCATAAGGAATATAACCCCGGCAATCAGGAGTGTGAAACCCCCCAGGACCAGTTCCCCCCACACGGACCACTCCAGAGATATGTGTCCCACAGCAACAGTGGCTGCGGCTCCTGAAGGAGAACACTCTGTGAGTCAGTGCAGAACTGTAGGGTGACTGGGGAGAACATGGCAGAGCCCTCAGAGACCAATGCATAAACACTTGATAAGATGATGTTTTGGGATCGGTCAGATTGTTTTAATTTAGACACATTGTGGGACAAATAAATGAATGCAAACAGTATTAAAAACAATAGTTCTTAGCCTTCATAAAGTCTGATGGAAGTTCTGAATTTTCCACAATACTTCAAAATGTAGAAAGGAAATTAAACTGCAACAGGAACATCATTATAACAGCTGAAATATTCCAGAGGTCCAAAGTCCAAATGTTCTGAAATGTTCACATATTTTTCTGTCATTAATATTTATATGCAGTATATTCAGTATTATATTTATTTCTGGTCCAGCAGATGAGAACAACTTGAGAATGTAGACAAAACGTTTTGTGGCTTATTGTGTGAGGAAAACAAAAAATGGAATCAGATGTAATCAGTTTTCCTGAATGTCGTAAGTAATTATTATAAAAGATACATTTTTCTTATTGTACAGTGTAATACTGTTGTGCTTGAAATGATTCAACATATAGCCTATGATGTTTTTAGTTTCTCCTTACTTAATGAAATCTAATATAAACTCAAAAATGTCACAGACTTAAAAAAATACACTAATGCTTAACTCATTGAAATTTGTGAATCATTTGTTTTTATAGGCCAATCTGACACACAGTCTCTTGAGGAGTCATTTTAAAAGCGCTATTTATACAATTGATAAGTGAAAACATATTATAGAAAAACTCTGAGTAAATAAATCATTTCTGAAATTGATGTTTGTTATTTCAGCCACCGGGTGGCACAGTGCACCCTGATACCTCGCACAGCTCCTGTCACCACACCAGAAGGAGTTAGGACGCCCTGTTCCCTGTGGATGGATATGAAGTCGGGGACTCAAGACAGTGAGTCTTTGGGGCATTGATTATTTTGAGCTTCTTTTTTTTCATCCCCTTTTTAATCCCCATGTCCCCTCACGCTTCATCTCCGCCTCATGTACAGATTTAGCTTGGTTGCTACATGCGTCGTATGTTCTTTCTAAGCAGTGCTGCAGATTGAAATAAACGCTAAATAAAAGCTGAGTTGCATTTAGTAACACAAGTGTTGATAATCTCCGAGTCCCAAGAGACATGGATTTACTCCAGGGGAGCTCTTTATCCACTCGAATATGAAGCGAGGATGAGTATAACTGCTTCGGTCTTTTAGATGTATACATTTCCTTTGATTATTTGTCCAATCAATCAAGTCAATGAGCACTAATAGTCCGACACCCGGGCTAGTTTGTGTATTTAACATGTTCTTTATCAATCCCCCTGACTCCGATTAGCAGAGGGGGGTCAAACAGAGACTGAATAATTAGAGCAGTTTCCACTGCGGCGTCAATTGGAGGCTTAGCAGGGTCAGAAGGGGCCGGCTCTATAGCTTCATAGACAGGGATCAATAATGCAGCTGGGCTGTACATTATGTTCAAGCTGCAGGAATTCAAGCTAAACATCAAATTGGTTCTCATATATCAGTTTAATTGGGTAAGTGTTTGAAGTTATTCAATATCTTAACCCATTTGATGTCTTACGGCAAAACCATCTGTATCTGACGGCTTTGTTATCCACAAAGCCACTTAGCCATTGAATGACATCACTGGAAACAATTTATCAGATAATGTGACGCTTTCTCTGGAGCCACAAAAAAGACTTTATACTACTTTTATTTCAAATGCAGTAGATTGGTAGAATTACCCTTTTAAGAGATCTTGTAACATGGACACCCTGTCCTCAAAGTATGACATTTATACTGCTGTAGAAAAGGTTACTTCTCCCTGGGTATTTCTAGTCCAAGAACTTCTGCATAGGGAGATGATTGGGGCAGATAGTGGGTGTATACAGAGCAGCATTTTCACACCAGAAACAAGGCCTCCTGTCCTATTTTTTGGCCGGACTCAGGCTACAAAAATAAGGTTTGAAGAATGATTGTGGTTTGGCAAACTGCTGTCCACAAAGATATGCCGCAAACGTGGGTTTAAAAATGGTCAAAATCAATGCAACGCCAAGATATCAGCACTTTTAGCACGAAGCAATTCAAATGCATCTTTGATAAGCCTTCGTACCTCCCGTCTGCAACTCTATAGTCCAAATCAAATCACCCCAGATGACATCATCAGTTTCACTGTGATTGTGGTTTGATTTGAAGGATCAGACACGAGCCGCATATGCAGGTCACACTGAACCGTGGGCAGATGGGGAACATTTGTAACCTCACGACAGAGCATCACACTGTATGCTGTGTGTTGTACTGTATGTGGCGGAGTACGGTTTGAATTTGCACACCTTAAGCTCCAGTTTGTGGTCTGAATCTAAACCAAAGTATATTCAGCGTGCAGTTTCATGCCAAATTAGATGGAAAACCTTGGACATCCCTGACCTGGGGAAGAGAATGTCCTGACTGAAACTATGCTCTGAATACATTATCCACTTACTTAAATATGTTTGAAGTGTAAATGACTTGTAATTACTGCTTTAGCCCACGGACAAAAAGTTTGGTTTAGGTGCACTGTAACTCCCTCTCCTTGAAAATCATGCTCTAGAAGACAATATAACTTATCATAACTCAGTTTGTTATGCATACACATTTCTTTTTATCTTAATATTAATGAGCTCCTAAGAAAAAAAAAAAAATTTTTTTCAAGCCCTGGGACATATACAGTTATTAATATGCTGAATATGAAAATACTAAATTATGTTGTGTTTTTCTGCTACATTTTATCATCTTGGTAATCCATATGCATATTTTCCCTATCGGTTCCAACCAGGTTTTTTTTTTTCCTCAGGGATGTTTTCTAAGTGTGGAACAGAGAAAATACAGCAGGAATCTTTGGGGAAATATCAGACATGGGCCCTACAGCTTGACTGTGTGTTGGGCAGGACCATTTACAAGTGAAAGGCATACAGCTGGATGTGGTTTACACAGAGTAATTGCCTTTGGTTTCTGGGGAATACAGGAATGTATCAGTACTATAATCAATAAAAGTGCACTGGCTAGATGGCAGCAGCTGCTATACCCATCTGGGGATGAGAGCAGGCAATTAAATAGTCTAATTAATGCTGCTCCTATTGTCTGCCGCGCTTTGGGGGTTGCGAAATACCGATAGTAGAAAGGGATTGTGTTTTCTTTCTGCCTATTTATCTGATTATTTTTTGTAGCAGAGCGCATATAACACCCGTAAGCTTTAATGAAAATGTTTGAACTTGTTTTTACAAGAGCCTGAACCAGTTCTGTTAAGCTGGATATGCAGCGCGTGCTGTTCTGAATTAATCATTTTTTTCAGATTTTGCACAACAATTCCTCTTGGGATCAGAGTGACTCTGAAGAATCAAACTGTCTAGTGTGTGAAATGTGGGAGGTAGTAAAGTTTTTCCTACTTTTTTTTTTTTTTTTTTAAGTAAGAAAAACTACATACAGAGGACAATGAGTTGATGCAGAAGTATTCAGATCCTATTACTCAGAGTAAAACATGTTGTTGTTGATAACTGCACAATAAATGTTTGAATAAACCTTAATAAGACAATGTTCTTACTTTAGACCCAGTATTGCAAAAAAACATTCTTACCATGTCATATGTTGATAGATAACTGCTTAATAAATACACAATGCGGTATGCATTAATTTTAATAAAGCAACACAAAGCTTAGTAAAGATTTAACCGTAAAGTAAAAAGTTAGTTAAACTCAGTAAATACGTTTTAAATCTTATTGTACACAGGAAACGTATAAGGCTTTCATTAACATTCTTAAGCGTCTATTGATTGAAAAGGTGTTATTTTTCATTCAGCAGATAGCTAACATGGAGTGAAGAGATAAGGTGTGTATACTGTATATGGGAAGGAAATGATACACAAACTATAAACAAGTTCTTCTAAACGCCTTATAATCTAAAAACATACAACATTCTACACTGCTATTTTTGACACATCTATAATTCTATTAATGTTAATTTAATCTTAATGACTTATGAGGGCCTTATATCTATTTACTAATCCTTATTACAGGAACTATAATAGAAACTTTTAAGACTGTATTGAAGATAAACAAATAAAAAAAAAATCAGTAGTGCATTAGTTACCTGACAAATCACTGATGGTGTCTACCCCTCCATTGTAGGCTGTGAAGTTGTGGGGCTGGATTTGTTGCCAGAAGAGCTGGATGTAGCTTGCAACCTGGTAGAAGCCACATTTCCCTGTTGCTGCCCATATGCAGAAGAAGACCACAGCCACAGATGAATAACTTTCTTTACAGTCCAGTGCGAGCCTTCTGAACATCCTCCCAACATGCCCGGTAGCCGCCCGAACGGAAAAGTCCTGCCTGTCAGGGACGTTACTGTCCTCGACTGAGTAGCCCTGTTCGGCAGAATATAACCTAGTCTTTGGCATGGGCAGGAAAAAGGAGGTTATCAGTGCGACAGAGACAGAGATGAGAGTTAGAAAAGCTAAGCAGTACAGGGGCACCCCACCCAAAGACACAAGCAGTTGAGCCAGCAGGGCACCAGCAGCGCGGCCCAGCAGTACGGCCGCTCTGACATAGCTGGTTACTCTCTGATAATACCTGGCCTCAACAACGCTGTAAATGTAGGAGAAATAGGCCACATCTGCTGCCATGGCAATGCTGTAGCAGAAGAAGGCTAGCTGAGTCAAGTGGACCCCTGAGCCAAACAGCACCAGCACAAACGCTGCAACATAGCTGAACCCCTGGAGGATGATTACAGGCTTGTATTTGAGGATATCGGTCACCAGGAGGACTGGGATGAGGAGAAACAGGCTGGAGTAAGTCCACACAGGATACGCCTGTCTGTTCACCTGGATATAGAGGAAGAAAAAAAAAAAAAGAGAGACCATACTGTTTTTTTAGAATGATCCCTACATGCTGAGTGCAAGTGCTAGTGATGACGGCAGCACGACGCATAATGAAAAACTGCTTCAGGAAGCAGCAGGGACGAGGCTCATAATGTGACACATTTTAATACTATGCAAATAAACACAATAGTTGCAGCTTGAAAGCAAAATATAGTCTTAAATTCTCATGAAGATGTTTTTTTTTGTTTTCCACTTTGGCCTTGATCGAAATGATGGCATTTTAAATTCCTACTAATCCTCTTCAGCCGTTTTTTAGTGCTCCAAATGTGCATGATTGCTTTGAGTGCCCTGACATATATAACTGTCTGGTTTAAGCTTAAATTTTCTCAGCAATAAAACGTTGGGACCCTGCGTAAAACATAAGCAAACACATGGATGTAATAATTTGTTAATCCTTTTTGACTTAAATTGAATTGAAAACAGTTTTCAACTTCATTGATTGATTTGGAACATCACACACACAAACAGGAAACAGGTGATGGTTTCATAATTGGGTATGAAAGAGGCATCCTCATAAGGCTCAGTTGCTTACCAGCAAAAACAAAGGACATTTGGGCTTGGGAAAACTTTGTAAAACTGGCTGTAAGTACCTCTCTGTGTATTAGCTTTAATACAGAGGTGGAGTCTACCATTCCTACAGTAGATTCAGGTTTGCCTGTAAGTATGAGGATTTCACAGGAAACAATGCATGCACAAAATCAACAAAATCACTAAACAAATAACTACTAAGGGTCAGTAAATAATCATGGTTTGGCTTCTATACCTGTTTTGGTTGCAAAAAAAGGAGATGTTAGACTTCCCATAAAAAAAACAAAAAAAAAAACAACACCAGGTTTTGGTCATCACAGAAATGGTTCAAAACGTCCCCACAGACTTGACATGCGGTCGCCCGCTTGGCAGCTATGTTTTTTCGTGATAACGACGCCAGCTCCCCCTTATCGCCTTATGATGTGAAAGTCTGCTAATAAGGATGTGTCAACCTTGGATGTATCGGTTGTTTGCTAACTGCTAACATTATATCCAGTTCATATCAGTCTCCCTGTTCACTATTCCTTATCTTTCAACATATCAGAAGTGTATAAAGGAACTACCAATGCAAGCTTTTGGAAACGGAATGTATTTGTCCTTGTGGTTCGTGCCAACAGCAATCTCTCTTAAAAAAATGTGTCTACAAAACTTTGACATGCATTCATCAGAGGATCATTTAAAATTCTTGCCAGAGTAATGAAACCAGATGAGATGCAGAGTTAAGGTGACAAGTTGCATCTAAGGCAACCTTCGCTGTGTCCTACAGTGTTTGGAAAACCACTTGCTGCCATCAAAACTGCGTTTACTGTCATTATCGAGTAACTTCTTCATCAAACGGAATTCATTTGGCTGCACGCTAGTTGCTCTTCTGTTATACTGTATTTCTGACAAAGTAGCTGCTCAGGGAGTATGTGCTGTAGGATTTTACTGTACTTGCTGTAACCACGGTAACCACAGATGTCTCCAAATTAACCTGGACTGAAATCTTAATCTACAATTTTAAATAATGGCTTGACATTGATTCATCTGTCTCGAGAGGATAAATCCTCATTAGTTTGGTGTCTCCATGAATTTTCTCAGCGCCAACACGAGGTCAAACTTTTCTCTTGATCAGCACTTTGATGAGGGCCAAACAGCATACAGTAACCCCACACAACCCCTGCAGAGCCAATCAGCAGCAACATTTTCAGTGGACACCAGAGTTGCTGTTGCAGTTGCCAGACGCAGTTAAAGTTTCAACAAATGTGAATCTTAACCGTCCTGTTAACCTTGGGTTCAATTTGACCCCATTCAATGTTTAACATCTCATAAATGGTTCACAGATTTTTTTTTTGCTCGATATTTAATTAATTTTCCTTATTTTATGGGGACAACTGGGAAAGTCTAAAATTGACATGATTGTATCTTTTCATTGTCCTGTACACACATTTGTGGCATCAGTCTTCCTTGGGGTTAATAAAAACACTGGTATGCTGGTGCAGGCTGTTTTTACTGTATAAAACACATAACAAGTAGAGATATTTTACGCACATTTGTTTTGGTTGTTTAGGATGGCAAACATGCAAAACATGCAAGCGGGCACGTAAAGGCCCACCGCCCTGACATTGATATTTTTCAGCTTGAGCCAGGCAAGTTTGGAGAGCAAGGGTCAAGCTAGCTAACGGCTACACTGGCTGTTTGTGGTGAATAAACATGGACTGCACAAACACTCCAGCAGTCCTAGTAAGTAACACATTCGAATACGTGCGGGTGGGTGTTCAGTCTAAATGCACCTTAAGACCTCTGGCTCCTTGAGTGAAGACAGGAATATATCAGGTTGGTAGTCGCCGTCCCTTCAATGAATACAAATGTACTCTAAAAAACACCAAGATAAACTCACTATCAGTTTAACTTTGTTGGAGGGGCTGGAACAGGAATAGCCTGTATTTTGTTCACAAACTTAGTAAATATATCGAACTTCAAATAAAATCTCAAAAGCCACTCGGGAGCACAAGTTGAAAAGGTAATTTGCCTCATTCATGGCTGAGCATCGAATGAGTACACCTTGAGAGTTCCTGCCGTAATTTGTGTGAATAAAGCAGCTCCCATCCTGCCTTGTGCGTCACAAAGTGATTGTCACTGCAGAGGTGTGAAGGACCCCATTTAGTTTCTTCTTCATGCCACAGTGTGAGGGGTGACACTGAAGAGGCTCTCATGTTCTCTCCAGCCTGTACCAAACAGCACTTCAACACTGAATTTACTCAGTGTCATGTAAACAGGGCAGCTCTGCAGATATCAGAAGAGTTTCTGCTCATATCTGGTTGCTCCAGCAAAGAAAATAACATGTTGGTTAGAATATGGTGCCTTTCTCTAAGCTTAAATATTAAGTGATTCACTCATTTTATTTCTTTACTTCACACGGGTGATCTAACAACCTCAAGTATTTTAAACGAAAGCCTTTTTGGACAGAATGATGGTTGCGATGTTCGTTTGTCTTACATACTTACGCGCTAACTTACTTAACTTAAGTAACATATTTAATTTACGTCACGCACATAAATTATGTCATTGTCACTTAACTTTTGTTATTTTAACCCATATCATGATCTTTTCCTAAACCTAACCAAGTCATTTCGGTGCCTGAACACAAACCCAACTGTGCACATTGTACAGTGTTTATGACAGGAGGATGAAGGTCAGGTACACATTTGCTGGTACTCTGGTTCATTTAGGCATGGGCAGCGGTAAAGAATCACTGCATATTGATACATGTACACATTCTTGATTTGCTAACCTGCATGCCAACTGTCAAGTTTCAAAATGAAATATTTAAAATGAGAGCAACTAGTTCTGCAGTTCTAAGCATCCGTGAACAAATATATTCATGTATAAACTTTAACTGTTCCTTGAAACAAAATATCCATTATTCTGTTATCCATAGTTCAGTTTATATTTCCACAACTTCCCTCCATGTATTTACAGTATTTATAGTATATGTATTCAAAATCTAATATCCTCAGGCTTCCATCTGTACAGCAGTCACATATCTCATTACACAGTTCAGTACCTCACCTGTTCACTGGTGAGATTCTTGTAAGTTCCTGTGAGAAACTCTGTCATGAAGGGCTCTATGGGCCTCATCATGGAGCAGAAACCATAGGTGCAGAGCAGCACAGTTGGGCCCACCCAACCAGCACAGCAAGGCACATAATGGCCTGCCCAGCAAGGCCTGTTGCCACACTCCCCGCTCCAGCAAAAACCCATCGTTCCTCTGCGGGTCCCCAGGGACGTCTCGCTGCGTCCGGCGAGAGCGAGGTCTAATTTAGGCAGTTTAATCTGTTGAGATATGGGAGCCTCAGATAAGGCCAAGGTGAGACTGACTGTGAACACCGAGTCACCTGCTTCGCCATTGTTGATTCTCTCCGCCGAAGTTTTCCTGGCTACGGCGAGACAGGAAAAAATGTGAGGCTGTGAGCGAAGATACATTAGGATGAAATATGAGGTGGTGAGCCCCTGGGGCTCCAGCAGGTTATAATAAATACTGTCTCCTCCTCTGTCTTTATACAAAACACCCTCATTCCTGCAGATATTGAGGAAGGGGTAGAAGTCAAGCAGAGGAATATGTATGAGTGTGTATCTGAGTGCAGGTGTACACACCACCCCCCCTCTGTACATACTGTGTGCATGTTTAACTTGTGCCATCAGCCAGAGTCCAAAGCAATGAGAGTTAAGATATGTTTCACTGTTTTGGTCAAATAAATAAGAAACACATTATTATTATTTTTTTTTGTACACAATTGAGGCCTTTTCTTCAGGCTGCTATATGACAAATAGTTAATAGACTCTTGGACAGATCCACTAGGCACTAAATTAAACTCAACTCTTCAACTCAATTTTCCAGAGTAGCTCCTCTGATCAGATAATGTTGATGTTCAGCATTTTGTCTCTGTAACTGTCATAAATAACAAGTTCATAATGATGAAGTCAGTTTGGGAGTTTGCAGGGTGGCTTGGCAGTGAATTCTTAATACTTAGGGGAAGAAATAAGCAAGGCAATCATTCCCGAGATGAGAATTACAGTAGTCTGTAATTTGAAATATCCAACGGCGAATTATGACTCACCAGTGGGGTGTCAACCGAAAGCTCTGCCTCAGCTCAAACTGTCAGACTGTCTCCACGACTTAATTCTCAACATCAAGGTCATCCGGCAAAAAAAAATATTATTCATATTCATATATTTGGCATTTCTGTTTTGTTGCTGGCAGATTTACAGTATGTGATGTTCAGCCACTGTGGCTGGAGGGGGATACAGAAAACACTCAGTTTGACCTTTACGCTGTCAAAGGAGAATTATAACATAGTTTATTTATTTTTAGTATGAAATTCAACTGAAAAATGTTCCCTTTCAGGGTGTGATTATCAGTACATGTTGTAGAAGCAGTAAAGGTCAGATAGCTTTCACCTCTATTAGGCACCGGCATACCAGTGTTTTTATTAATGTGAGGTATTCAACAGACGCAGTTCAACTCAAAGCGAAAAGCCATGAAGAAAGACAGGCAGCCCCGTGTCGTAGAAACTGCTTTCACACAGATGATTTGTTAGTCACATGTTGATGGAAAATCTCTGCCTTGATTGAGAAGTGGAGATTTTCTGTGCCGTTTACAAGTCGTGACATGGTCAGGGCAGGCTGGTGGGCGCTCAAAGTGCTGCCAGTGATCATTTAACAGATACATTTAGCACCAACATTTTGCAGCCTGAGCTAAAAAAAACAGTTTTAAAGCTGTTCAAAAATGAAATTTGCAGAACATTATGACTCCCATTACAAACAGTACTATATAAACAGATTAGAGAGTGTTGGAATAAGCTAGCTTTAAAAGTCAACCATGCCAGCTCCACTCCACACTGGGAAGACTATGCACCAATCAAGCGTGCAGTGTGAAGGATTTAGCGACATTTAGTTGCAGCCCGTAACTGAGTGAATATCTGTCGTCTAAAAATGCCAAAAAAAATGCCAACAAATGTGAAGGGCCCTCTCTAAAGCCAGTGCTCGGTTTGTCTGTTATGAGCTACCGTAGAACCATGGCTGTGCAACATGGTGGACTCCGTGGAAGAGGCTTACTCCCTCTGTAAATATGAAACGCTCATTCTAAGGCAACGGAGACACAATTCTTAGTTACAGGTGATTATACCTACACTGATGACAACATAATTATGAAGATTATATTACATTTCTGCCAAACCACACAAGATAGAGACGTTCACCTCGAGTCAGTCCTGTTTTTGGAGAGAAACATATTGGCACTTTTGATTACCTTGGAGAGTGTACAAAGCCCTCATCAGCTCTTATTCTTTTGATTCTCACATCCATCATCGTATAATCTTTCATTTGCTGCCAGAATAAATGTTGGCAGTGTATGATTCTGCAAACGGTGGATATTTTGGAACTTTACGGTTCTTTTTGTTGCAACTTTACATTTCTTTTGGCTCAGTATTCAACTGCATGTTGTGACACTGTACTTGGGGTCTGGTTAGGTTTAGGCACAACAAATACTTACGCTTACCTGCTTCTGCCGACACAAACGCAGAGAGAACATTTCTGAAAATCAGATATCAAACCATCAACTAAATTGTTTAGAGTTCCCATACAGAACTGCACCTTTTGCACAGACAGAATATTTCTTTTCATCACGACAAAAAAAATAATGGCTGGATGAACAAATGGAAAGAAGCAATCTTCAAGTCCACATGTATTTCAAGTATTGCCTTAATTTCATGTTCTCCTGCTGTCCATTATCTTATAATGGAAATGTATTTTAAGATACAGAATATTCAGGAAGGAAAATGTTGGATATCCACTCTTCCTCATATTAAAGTAAGACATCATCTTATATAATATAGCCTAATACATTACTGCAGAAACTCGAGACATAAAAATAACATTAACACAACACGACTGCAATATACTGTGCCAAGAACAGCGGATCTTAAACCCCTCATCCGCCTCTCTGAACTCATTACGCTCTTAATCATCTCTGACCTGCAGTCTTTTTCCTATTAATTTACAGCAGACAGAGATGGACCTCGTTCTCATTTTGAGGAGTCAGGCTACTTCATTTTCTTTTGCCTCTGTAATATTCTCCAGTCTGTACTGCGACTGAAGTGATGACCAAAAGTAACTATCCTCCATTTCCCTTCCTTTCCCGACTCTAAGTTCATGGATAAAGATAGTGTAAAGATAGACAGCCTCGTGATAGCTCGAACGGAGTGGGGGCCGTTGGAGGAAATGGCAGGTAAATGCCTGAAATTGCCTGCTGTGCTCAGTAGGACCAGATAGAGCTCAGCATGGTGAAGGACATCTAAAGGCTCATGGCGCCATATTGCTACGTGTCACCTGCACCAGCTCAGAAAAAAAAAAAAAAAAATCTGTAGAAGAAACAGTGTCGAATTAGATTTTGGGGTGAACTTGGGCTGAGATTGACACTTTGTTGAGCAAGCTCTGAAATCTGACCCTGTTTGACCCTTCTGTAAATGAGGACATCGTTCAGAGTTTGGCCTCATGACCAACCCTTTCCAAAAACACGTCCCTGTAACAGCAGGAAAGACGAGAGCCTCCTCAGACAAAGGTGAGATTTTGAAAAAGCATCCCTTCTAAAAGGGAACTCTTTCACTACATATTTTGTTCTCAACAGCCTTACACTCGGGTTATTCAGTTTCCTGTCTGTGCCCTCGGTTAATATTTCAATTAACCTATTCATCCTTTCTTCCTCATCACTTCAGAAATGCAGCATCTGACATAGCGAGTGTTCAAAGGCAACCCAGATGCATTGATTCGCTTCACAGACCAAACCCTTCTTCCCGCAATCTCCTTTTTTTCCTCCTTCCTTGCTGGCAAATCATATGAGGCTGCTGCAGTCAGGAGCCCGACTTTGAAACAAACAGTGAGTGTGTGTTGTGGGGTGTGCGTGTGTGTGTATATATCGGGGTGTTTGTGAGGCTCAGATAAGCATATGTGTGCAGTGGTTTGGCTGCAAAACAGAACTCCTACTGCGTTGAGCTGATAAGACGTGAAAGTTCGATGTGGCTTTTTCTCCCCCCCCCCCCC
>OMLP01021213.1:14281-24281 GCA_900302685.1 Spondyliosoma cantharus
TAGGCTCAGGCTGATTGTTTGATTCAAACAGAGCATCTATCGCCACGATGTGAACGGCTGAAAGTGCCGTCTTACACTGACGCCATCACAGTAATAACACCAGCAGAAAGCTGACAGCATGCAGGTTGCACAGAACACACACACACACACACACACACACACACACACACACACACACACACACACACACGGTCTCACCATGCCAACGGACAACTGGTCCTCTCTGCAGTGCACACACATGGTCAGGTTGCAGAAAAGACGAGCCTGTCAGCAGAAGGCGTGAACCGTGTGTCATTTTCTCGTTTTGATGGTGAACGTCGAACACAATCCGCCGCGCGCTCAACTAGATCCTGGTCCGCTGAAGAGAGCCGTCACAGTAACCTGGTGCCAGGAATAAAACACCGAAGTGGTTCGCTGAAAAAGGCCGGCAAGTCAGGTGTGAAACATAAAAGCGTCTTCCACAGTGGTGGGATATTATTCAGCTATTTATCTGTGACGCTTTAGAGCAACTAGGACTGTTCATCATCTGTATATAATATGATGCTAATATTACCAAATTATTAAATATATATTTTTAGAGCCAAGCAGGATTTAAACCCTTGGAGCTACACCAGCTCTCACCTCAATTCAGTTCTTTGACGCTCTTAACATGATTCAGGCTTTAACATCTGTCCAGCGTGAATATGAGAGTTTTTGGAAAGCTATTTTTTTTCTGCCGGTAGGGATCGCTCAGTCAAAACAACGTGAACGAGAAGACGCAGTTTAAGATGCAGTGAAGTAGCGTTTATTGTGGGAGATCTTATTTGTTTAATAACCACTACAGGTGAAAATCTATCCGACGTGACTCGGCAGGAATGTTCGTGGACAACGTGATGTTTTAAAGTTTTATTCGCGTTATGTTGGGCGACGTTTGCCAGCTTCGTTCCTCATTCTCTGATGTATCATCGGATGTTTTCCCGAAGGTTACAGCAACAGGTGACCAAATCAAATGCACCGTCAATTTCTCCGCTTTGACTGATGGAAATATCTGTGACAGTGTAAGTACATAACTCAACATAACCATCAAATGTCTGCAGGAAAACAACTTGAAAGAAAAAATGTAATAAATGCTCAGATGTCTCGTGTTTTCATTCCACTCAATGTCTTTTAAATATATTAGAATCTTCTCTACATATTAGTGGGTAAACATCTTGTTTTCTGATTGAAACGCAGTGTGTGTTACTCAGGATTTTGGCTGGGAGATGTGTCGCCCCCCCCCCGAGGCTGCTGGGAGAACAGAGAGCCGGCTCTGATGAGGCACTGAGTCACATGTTTCAGTCTCTGCCAGCGTCCGGAGTATCGCCAGAACCCTGCAGCTACACGCCGTGTCAGGAGTCCGGTCCTGTGAATCCACTCAGTGTGTGTTTGTTCTTTTAGAAATCACAGCCCGCCATCCCGGCTCAAAGGCTCGACCGATTAATTCGTGAGGATTCGATGCGATCAGACAGCCAGTAAACCAGTCTGATGGTAAAACCGTTAAGTGCTCAACTGGTCGGTCGGGTCTCAACAGAGCAACAAAGTTATTTTTGGACTCTGAGGTTCCTGAAGTTAAAGTCTGCTTCTGTTTTTTTTACAGTCAAAGTCGGGCGACTGACAGTTACCAGAATAAAATGTTGGCAATTTCTGCAAAACAACAGATGCGTTGAAATCTTTCGTGTCATGCGGGCACCATGTCAACGTTTCTACAATTTGTGTCATATCACGTTCACATGTCACATTCAGAATACGACTTTCATGCCGAAAGGTGGAGGACGAAGCTGCTGGATATTTGTATCGAGACGTCTGGAGAATTTGCAGCCGTCGTCGTGATGACAAAACACGAGACTTCGGAGGAGAAATTGAGACATTTTCCAGCTGGTTTTGAGAAATAACAGGATACTTTTGACAAGATGTCGGGACAGTTCGAGCTGTGTTTGTGAAGACTTAACAAGATGTTGTTTTTTTTTTTTGCGAGACGTTGGGATATTTGCCAGCCATGCTTGGGGCGACACGATCACATTTTGTTGATTCGATGACAAAACGACTCCAGCTGTGTTTGCAGAGACATTTCCAGATGAGTTTGTTGCAACAGAACCAGGTATTTTAAGCCTAAACATGATCTTTTCCTGACCCCAACCAAGTGGATTTTGTGCCTAAGCTTAACCGGACCGTAACACTTCAAAGTTCTAGTGTCAAAGTTTACGTTTAAACAATCTGCGGCCATTTTACATCGGTGCTTAACTCGCTGAACTCACAGAAGCAGGTGAGATAATGTTTGGTAACATACTGTTATCTTTTCCTCACTGTTAGCGAACCAGCTAAACCATTCATTTAGACGGGTTTAAACACAGGTAATTAAGGTATCTCAAGCACACACACACACACACACACACACACACACACACACACACACACCTCTGTGTCTCTAAAGTGCTGAGTTGAAATGTGTGTGTGCTGATATCAGAGAGGAGGAATGCCTCCGCCACGTGGGATTACTGTGTCACCCTGACACTTCTATTAATAACACAGCATTTAGCCTCTGTGTGTGTGTGTGTGTGTGTGTGTGTGTGTGTGTGTGTGTGTGTGTTCACATCACAGCTGATCCGTCAGTGTGGTTCTGTTTACATTCGGACCAGAAACAGACTTTTAACCACAAAGTTTGAATCACTGGATTGTGACAGATTGTCTCTTCCGCCTTCGACGACTACTGCCCACGTGCCTTTGAGCAAGACACAACCACCAACTGTAAGCTCCTGTACAGCTGGCAGAAAGTGTGTGTGTGTGTGTGTGTGTGTGTGTGAGAGTGTGTGTCAGATTCTTTCCCCGTGACTGACTGTATCGCTAAACCAACAACTGCAATGTCACTACACACACACACACACACACACACACACACACACACACACACATACACAGGGGGAAGAGCTATGTGATCTGATTCACCTCTGCTCACATACTGCAAAGTCACACACTGCAGGTTCAATTCCCACTGCAGCCGGTGTGTCCTTAACCTTGACACTTGCCCTTGAGCAAGGCACTAAAAAAAACTGAGGTATGAAGTGAGGAAAAGGATGTAAGATGGAGGAAAATAGCAAGAAAGAAAGGAAGGATGAACATAAAGGAATATTTAAGAAAGCAAATGAGTAGGAAAGGAGGAAAATGAGATGGATGTAAGAATTAGAGGGAGAGAGGAAAATGAGGAAGAAGGCAAGGAAACAAGGAGGGAAGAGGGAGCAGTGAAGGATGCAACAGAGGATAAGAAGAAGGATGTGGAGAGAGATGGATGTAAATGTTTGTGAGAGATTAAGAAGGAAGGAAGCTAGGAAGAAGGAAGCAAGATAAGAGAGAGGCAAAGAAGGAGGATAAAGACAAGGAAGGAGAGAAAGTCAGGAGGGAGGGTTAAAGACAGGATGCAAGGAAACGAAGGATGTAAGGAAGGAAGGCTGAAACGATAACAGAAGAGTGAAAAGCGAAGGTGAGGAAGCATAAAAGAATAGCAAAATGGCAAGGAGGGAAAGAAGGTGAACGGAAGAGAGAGCAGGGGATTAAGGGAGCATTGAAGGAAGCAAGGATTAATGGGAAGAAGGATGTGAGGAAACATCAGGAGGGAGAGAAAGGAGAGTTTAAATTAGAGGAAGAGATGACGTGGAAGGAAAGGCTAGAAGGGAGCAAAAGAGGATGGAAGGATGTGAAGTAGGTGAAGGAAAAGAGACATAAGGAGGAAGGTGTGAAGGAAAGAAGGAGGTAATAAGGCAAGGGAGCAAAGACAAGTGAAGGAGAGAAGGAAAGGAAAAGAAAAGGAAATGGAGACAAGACGTGCTTTTCTCCCATCCTTCCTTCATTTCTCTTTCCACTTTAAAAATAAAACATCCATCCATGTCTTCTCAGACTGTCTCTAGATTTATTTCAGCCTTTCCTTCCTTCCTTCCTTCAATGCTCCCTTTCCCTCCTTGCCTCCTCGCTGGGTTAACGAGGTCGCTCTGCCACGACAAATTAACATTACAGCTCTGTAACAGCAGCAGTCCTCTCCATGCCAAAATGTCACATCTGATTATACTGCACTGACACACACACACACACACACACACACACACACGCACAGGCAGATATTTCCAGTATCAGCTGAGCTGGTGTTGAGCAGCAGAGCCTGTAAATAGCCGTGAACGAGGGGAAGAATCGGGCTGTGAGAGGAGGTTAATCACCAGCTCATTAATTAATAACGAAGATAATTAGCTAAGTGTGAAGACGAGTGGCGCGTGTGAGCTGCCGAGCGGGCAAAAAAATAAAAGCTGTTATTAGAAAAAATGCGTCGATATGTCTGAATTCTGCTAATAACCAAACACTCCCGTCCCGTTTCCAATCCGCAAAAAAAACAAAAAAGGTGTAAAAGTGATATTTAATGAAGCCACAGAGTAAAAGTCTTCCTTCCTGTCAGTCACCAGCTGGAGAACTGATTTCCATGCGTCTCTTCTTGGATATCAGCCGGCGCTGTTACTCTGCCTGTCTGTCTGTGAATGAATAAAACCGGGTCGGTTCCGTGCATTGTGGATAATTGAACCTGTGGCCTTTTCGGTCCACTTTCTCCAAGCCCAGAAGCGATCCTCCCATCCGTAACCAGCCTGTTGGATGAAGCTGGACGTGTGACTGCACATGCAGAATGAGAGGGATTTACATAAGAAAAACATCTTAATGACTCCGTCTGTCAGGATCCCTTCACCCCTGAAGCCACACGTTCAGTTATAATCAGAAACAGAGCCGTCACTGTCGGGACACTGTAGAAAAATCTCTTTTCAGCTGCAGATTCTCATTTCTGTCGCCTGCGGGGACGTCGTCTCACTTTCACTGTCACCTGGTTAGCGGGATTTCTGCTTTAAATGTCGCACCTGCCAGAAGAAGAAGAAGACGAGCTTAAAAGAAATGGACGTGTATAAATCCTGGAGGTGAAGGACGCTGAGCCGCGACCTGGTGTTAGCACGTGTTCGCGTCCCTGCAGGAGGCTGAGTGAGCCACGAGTTCAACAGTGATGCTTCCTCATTAAATGACATCTTATTTCTGTTTTCTCAAAATATAATTGACTTTTTATTCATTTTGAAACACCCTGACAGAACCGCAGGGACAATTTAATTAGCTGTCAATGAGTGACGAGGCAGTTTTGTATTTTGGATATTTGTCAAACAAACGCACGGACAGAAATAATCAAACAGATTTTTATTGCACTGAAATAAAACCAACCTGAGTAATAAAAAACTGTTCCAGGCTTAGTCTTGTGAGAGATCGTGAAGCCTGTTTGCTTTGCATCGTTGAATTAAACAAGAAGACTGAGGATCGTTATCACATAACGTCATTACTAACTGAAATCTGCCTCTCTGACAGCAGCTCAGTGATGGTTTCATGTGCCGTTAATCAGACTGCAGCGTTCCGGGGGTTTTAGAAACAGATGTGCAATCATATTAACATTTCCTGGTTAAAAAGCAGAAAAGAAGAAAAGGCCGGAGGAGGAGCGATTGAAAGCATCCTGACAGAACATCACTGGTGCCGATGTACAGAGCGTCAGTGACATCGTGAGACGTCTGCACAGAGACCAAAGATACTAAAAGACAAACACCCCATCAGAAACAGTTTGTCCGCCCCCTGCTGACATCTGACAAAACATACAGAACGATCTGCTGTCGTACCACCAGACTACACAGCAGCTTCACTCCTCATCCTCATCTCTCCACAACACATGTAGCACAAAGCACCGTCGCATTTTTGTAGCCTTGAATCTGTCCGAACAGTTCATTAGGATGAAGACGGCCTAACAAACTGAACCGTTATTCATTCGGGATTTAATCCAACGCAAACATTTTGACCCGTGAGCAAAGGAGCGAAGCCGCTGTGCCACCTGATCTACAGCCTCCATCCCATAATAATGTTTTTTCTTATCATTCACTCATCTGTCTCTTAAAAACATGTTTAAGCTACGTTCCAATAAAGACAATCACATCCACGAACGTGGAAAATCAGCTGTTTGCCTTTTAGTAATGGGTTTTAAACCATTTATTTAAGATTTAGAGATTAAAAAGAAGATTAAAAACTGACATGTATCTTGTAGAAATTAAGAAAAACACGACTTTGCCAACTGGCAGTATAGATACAATCATTCGAACACTTTTTTAAAATTACAGTTAATCCCTGGTTTCTTGTTACCTTCCATGAAAATGATCCTAAATCAAAGACAGCATGAGTGTTTCTTCTGAAAAACAAAATCCTGATCTGAGGCCGAGCTCTGTTGTTGGAACTGCTACCAGGAAAGAAAAAAGCTGAGCAGAGAAAAAAAACATCTATTCTGCTAATGAACTCTGTGAAGTTCGGACACTGCACCGGCCAATTTACTTAAAACGAGAGCGAGCCGAGTGACAAATGGAGTCGGCGAGGGCATTTATGAGAAGGATGAAGATAAAGCTCGCAATAATGTTGTGCAGGAGACGAAGTAATGAGGGCTGGACGCAGCGTTGCCGTTGGAAACAGCGGAGAGTGGTAAAGCTTTTATGTTCCTGCAGCACTGAACGTACAAAACTGTAACTTTAATGCATTTGTTTTATTCATGTTAAAGTTTATTTTCTCTCTTTTTAATCAGCTGCATCATGTGAACTCATTATATTCTTTATTGTAAGCGGCATCAAACTTCTATAAAGTGAGAAAGAGGAATCGTTTTCTGAAAATATGATCGATTTCTTTTCTATATTAGTGTTTTTTTTTTTCACAGGAAGTACGTTTCTACTGATGCTCTCCTACTACAGCTACACTGACACTGCCATGGTTGTCAGTTTGATTCCTGCTTATAAAGGCTGTAGCATACTGTAAGACTGAGGCACTGCATCACAAGCAGCTCTGGATGAAAGCATCGGGGAAAAAAAGAAGGCATAAATATTCAGTTTCACTGTCGACCCACCTCATTGGCCTCCCACTCGACCCCACCTCCTCCATCCCACCGGTCGCCGCGCTGCGATTGGTCTAATTGCCCTGATTTGCCGGGTCAACGACGCTGTTGACCCGTCGGTGGAGAGCGAGAGCCCTCGACCTCCTCGACCCCGCCAGATAAAATCAAATAATCCTCTTAAAAAGGCTCGTTTCTGTCTGCGTGTGTTCAAACCACTTCAAACCCTCCGTATCGTTTCACTTTCAGTATCAACTGTCCTGATATTATTGATCATAATCAGATCCTTCCATGTGTCTGACAAGGTGGAAAGTGAATATATTTCACTATTAATGCTGCATATCAATGCTACATGTGGATGCATGTTGAATTGAGTTCCCTGAGAAGTTACACAACTTGATCAGTACTTTCCTGAAGTCTGTGGAAGACTTGTGGCACACATATTTGGCATGAAGGTCCCCAAAGAAACTTTTACTTTTTAATCTAAAAATGTAGTTTCACATGCTTTTGGAGCATTGGACCAAATCCAAGTGCAACCAGCGACAACAATTAGAAAAGGAAAAGTCTTTTAGTCTTACGTCCAGCGTCACACACAGAGTTTTTAAACTATATCACCAAAGGACCAAAAGCTTTTTCAGCTTAAAACTTCTCATTAAACCACCGAAACGTGAAATGCACATATTGTTGTGACGGTTACTGCTATGTCCTGCAAGACCATCCGGACGAAATACAGTTTTTAAGGCGTCCATTGACTTGGCTCTGCACATCAGCCTGATAACGGCATAAAAAACCCTGTCGATGGTTAGTATGCGTCTTCAATCTCAGTGTGCTGCTCAC
Organism: Spondyliosoma cantharus; assembly: GCA_900302685.1. NCBI lineage: Eukaryota > Metazoa > Chordata > Actinopteri > Spariformes > Sparidae > Spondyliosoma > Spondyliosoma cantharus. Next base: position 22,056 of record OMLP01021213.1, read on the forward strand.
AAGCGCCGCACAGTTAATGTGCAAACTGAAAGGCATTTCTGAATTTCTTCAATAACAAACTTTTCAAAGTAGCTATAACGAGGTATCAGAGATCAGAGAGAGAGATTATTTCTGCAGCACCAGTTTGTTTTTCACTCCGTCTCCTACAGGCAGACGAGACCTTCAACAACGACTTCAGCTCTTTTCAGTCTGCTGGTGGTACTTTTACATTTACATCACGGCGCTTCAAACCTCGCCCCTTATCAATCTATCTCCCATCCGCCCGCAAATCACTTCCAGTCGAAAGTAACATTATGCGAGGCGACAGCCGAGAAGCCTCTCTGAAAGAGTCTGGACCGGTTTCAGAGGCGGGACAAAGGATGAAGACAAACGAGCTGATAGCAGAGCGGTTCTGGTAAATACTCGGGACAAAAAGCTGGCGCTCATCCAGCCGACGGGACGAGCGAGCGGCGGGCGGCGATTGGAAAATCACTCCTAATTGTCAAATTGAATCAAGAACTAACAAACCGTATTATGAGGTTAAAGACCTCGACAGCTCCAGTTAAACTCAGTCAGAGGAGATGCTGCCTGCGAGGAACAGCCAGGATCTGTCTGTTTGTTTGTCCCTGAAATTAAAGGAAATTTATAGTATTAAATTGATGATTTTCCAGAGTACACAGAAGCAAACGTCAGGGAAGCTTCTCACCGACTATCATCCGTCTCTTGTTGCCAGAAGGTCTCAGGTTCAGTCTCTGAGCCTCCTTCCTGCTCCCTGAAAGTCATTTTGGATCAACAGAGAGCCTGAAATATAAATGAACCACAAGCTTGAAGCTCTTCCAAGTCAAATCCAACCTGTGTTCGCTGTCATCTCTTACATAATTGAGGTGAAACAACGCTGCCAAACAAGCATGTAAAGCATAAAGTTCAACATCAGTCACGGTTAAAGTCATGTCGTTCAGTAATGTGCAGCGCGGGGATCCAACTAAATGTCTGTTTTACTGTTTTTATCGCCGTTTGATTAAACTCAATCAATTATGCACTGATTTAAGTGTATGTTTGCTTTTATTTCCCCCGATCAGGTGGATTTAAACTACCTCGACAGCGTGTGCAGGAACCACAGGTTTTTAAAAAATATGAAATTATCAGTTATCTAATCGTGTCGGCCGTGAGAAGCAGGTCGTTATCGCTGCCGGCTGAATGGAATCCGTATCGTGCGTCATTAATAAAGAGCAGCAGCGTCCTTCAGGTTTTTACTCTTTCATTCAAGTCTCTCCTGTGGTAGAATCAACATGTTAATATGTCTTTGTGCTGCTTTTACTGCTTTTTTCAGCCTGTTAAATCAGCAGAAACGTTCATTTTGGACCCTGATATTTAATTTTAAAACCTTTATCGGTCGACACCGCCGCCGACGTGCTTCCTTAATATTTGCCGTCTTCACACCGGCTGTCTTCTTATTAAAATCAGTTTGACTGACGAGCGATCTCCCGCGACGTCTGCGCGGGAATGACGCTAAGCTACGGGGGAAAATGTGGGCGCGGCGGATCAGACGAGGACCGAATGAAGCAGCGAGTGTGTTTAGTGTGTCAGAGGTCGCAGAGGTCGGCCGGAGGGTCAACTCTCAGGAGCCAGGGTCTACGTTTACCCCCGACTAAAAAAAGAACCAGGGAGCTGAACGATATAACAGGAGGAGGTGAGGCTGGGGTCACACACACACACACACACACACACACACGTTTATATATACACAAGGGAATAGGCCTCGTCTGAAGACACACACACACACATAAGAAAAGGAGGGAGAAAGAATCAACTGCTTCATTGATCTCTGTCAGACGAGACTTGCTCTCACAGCGGGGGTCCAACAGGTCACCTATATAAGGTGTCTGGAGGTCAGGAGATGCAGCAGAGCGGCGGCTAAATAAACCTCGGACAGCTGATCACACACGTCTCTGCTCCCGTCTCCTGAAGGCCGCGAGGCTCTGAACACTTCGAAACACTCGAGAAGCTGCAGGTGGAACTGTAAGAAAACCAGTCACTGCGTAGACAAACACAAGAAACACAGACATGAAATGACGCCGTCTCCAACTACGTGTTGAGATACAGTCACTGAAATCTTCCAGCCTGGTTCAGATGCATTTCAACCTGCGCCTGCCGACGACCGACATCAGTGATTACGCGGATGATCTGAGGCTTCGATTGTCTCACACGGCAACTTTTGAGACCACTGTCCATGTTTATAGTTGCAAA
>OMLP01021225.1:8527-25516 GCA_900302685.1 Spondyliosoma cantharus
TCTGTCTGTGTGTGTGTGTGTGTGTGTGTGTGTGTGCACTGTGTACTGTCTGTCTGTGTGTGTGCACTCTGCGTGTGTGTGTGCACACTGTGTACTGTCTGTCTGTGTGTGTGCACTCTGCGTGTGTACTGTGTGTATGTGTGTACTGTCTGTGTGTGTGTGTGTGTGTGTGTGTGTGTGTGTGTGTGCGTGTGTGTGTTTGCAGCCATGACATCATGGAGTCTGTGTTTCATGACATGACGCTCACACACATGTCCATGCACACAGATGCACTTGCACACCCAGTTTCCCCTCGAAATGAATGGCGGCTTTGTCTGACCGCCCGGCTGCAGGAATAAAGTTTTCCATCGCTGAGGTGATGTCCTGCAGACTGTATCTGATTGGCTGGTGAGAGGAGACTTGCCCTCCAGGGAACGGACTCGGTGCGCAGGAAGCAGACAGTGGCACTTCGTCAGTGTGGTTTAAGTGACTTTCATTCCCAGAGTCGACTTCCTGGCAAGTTTCCCCGGGGGAATGAGTGCATTTCTCCTCACCAGCCTGCAGCTCTTGGTCTGCCCTGTGAGGTGTGGTGTAAACACTGGGCCTTTGTAATTAAGGACAAGCAGACCATTTCATAATAATTCAATGTCCACTTATCTCTGACCATCACCTGTAGCTATTAATTTAATGCCCTCATGCACATTGTTGGATTAACCTGGGCAATGGTTTGTTATTGGGCTCTTGGTGACGGCCCCTCACAAGTGTGCACACGCACATACCCACTGTCGCCCACACCTTGCCAGTGCATTCAGCAGACTATACATGGCAGCATCGTTATTTGCCCCTGAAACCAAACAGTACTTCTATGCTGGATTAAGATTGTGCCAGGGTTTTTTTTGTGCATTCGTCAGTCTGTGGATATTTGGAATAAACGCAGCTTGATTTAGGAATGTGTGCCACGTAGGCACAATACGACAATACAGCTCTTAAAACTACATTTCAGTTTTGTATTCATAGCTATAATAAAAATTTACGATTGATTAAATAAGTATCAACTGATACACAGTAGGTGTAGGCACTGGTTGATCGCTTGCCCCTCAAAAAATGCAGTAAAATGCCCGACCATCAGACAATACACTGTACCTTCTCTTAGATCTAGATATGACTTACTTTCTCACTTTCTATAACATGGCGAGATCGCAGGGCGTTTTTCTACATTTTTGCTAATTTCTCAGGGAATAATAATACGTGGATCTCCATCAGGTGTTTTTCAACTGGCTGGTATCAAGTCAGGACAATTTGATGCAGAGCCTAGTGGTGAGCTTAAATTAAGATTTAAGCAGTAATGGGTGGTTGAAAATGAACAGGGCTACTGAGGTTGATATTAGATTAGGCTTGATTGAATTAAATGGGACTGTAGGGCCTTGGCGGAGGTATGCACTCTACTGAGTGCCATTCTAATTTTGAATGCAGGATTTATTGTAGGGCTGCTTTGCTTCTGGGTTTTTATAGCCTATAAACTGCCTGCAGAGTGTATATATTGATGTACAATAAAAACTGATGCTGCTGTGCTTCCTCTTTGTGTTTCCTTGTGTGTCTTAGTTAAAGATGCTGCCACATTGCTCCGTCCTGCTGCTGCTGTGCGTGGTCCGGCTGCTCTCCCCCTCCTCGGCCCTGCCCTTCGAGCAGAGAGGCTTCTGGGATTTTGCCATGGACAGCATGGACAGCATGGACAGCATGATGACGATGATGAGGGACGAGGAAGAAGGCTCGGCTGTAGAAGAGATCCTCCCCCCTGACATACCCATGTGCCCCTTCGGCTGCCACTGTCAGCTCCGGGTCGTCCAGTGCTCTGACCTCGGTCAGTGAGAGTGTGTGAAACAACAGAGATGCATGTCTGGGATGCTTGGTCATCATTTCAAAGTGTGTGTATGAGCAAGACCACCTCCAGCCTTGCATGACTATCCTAGCTTCAGAGACTAAAGCCCCCCTTTGGTGTGTTATATAAGGGAGGAATTTCTTCCTTGGCGATAATGCTTGTGTATTTTGACAAGGAAAGGCATGTCTTTGAGGGATTTTGTGTTCCAGACTTTGTGTGTAGATACTGGGTGGGAGAGGTAGAGAGAGATGGTGTGAGCAGAAAAAAGAGAAAACGACTGGGACAAGAGGAGGGAGACAAAATAAGACAGAGAAAGACAGTAGTCGACATAAAAACAGGGTAAAAGATTTGATGGGAGGAGATTAAAAGTTTACAATTTCCCTTACTGTCTTTAAGGAGCTGTTTCATGTTGTTTTTCGGGATGTAGACGGGATGTTTAAAGGAAACAAAGCAGGAGGAGGGGAGGATGGAGGGTTGGTTTTAAGGGGGTTTTAAAGACGGAGGAGAGGGTTAAAAGGAAAGGATGATAAGAGACATAAAAGTTGTGTGCATGTGTACACTTGAAGAGGTTTTGAAATTAAAAAATAAGGATGATGAATATTGACAATTATGAGTTCCACGAGAAAAATTGATGAAAGGATACACAAATATTTTGCCTTTTCTCGATCTTAAAATATGATTTCCATGATGCTTTTACAGTCTCACTTAATTTTAGTCATGTTTCCATATAAGCCCACGCTACAATTTCCCAACTGTGGATATAATAAGTGCACGCTGTTCTTCCTGTGTCTATTCTTACAGGAAGACTGCATGCAGTCGTATTTGTGGATATAAAGATTCCTCACTTTATACCGGCTATATAACTCTAATAGGCTGTCTGTCTTTAGACATAATGGTTTTGCCGAATCATCATTTTACAAGCTCTATGTATTTACTGTCCCCAGTCTCTCTCTCTGCAGCGAGTAAATGTGGAAGCGTATAATTTCCGAGATGTCAAGTGCTTATTTAGAGCAGATGTATTTTGGCGATGGCGTCTGTCTCCTCTCAGTGTGCATCCCGGCATGATGTCGGGTATTTGTGTTCAGGGGCGCTGGGGTTTAGGAGGGTGCTAGTTTTGTCAGTTTGTGGTAAGGGCTTTGAGATTTGTGGCAGATGCGGGTGATGCGCTGTGGTTTGGAGGTTTTAGAGGGTTAAGAGATTCAGTTAATCAGAGTGCTGGCAAACATTTTTTTTCCCAGGTCTGTTTATTGTGTCTGACACAGGCGTACGAATGTGAAGGTTTCCGCGAGCTGCAGGTGTTGACTGGAAGCTGGATATTTCCTACCACATGAATCCGCCTGGAAACATTCTGCACTTGTCGAGTCATATTTCTCTCGTGGCAGCTGTAATAGCTTTATTATATTTGAGAGAAGTAAATCACAGAGGCTGAGTTTGGTTTACAACTTAATCTCGATCTTTCATCCACAACTTTAATGAATTTATCTGCGCTCCCTGGAGGCAAAAGCCTCGTTTTCTCAGATGAGGCTACACCATGAAGTTCCTCTTCTCTCTCAGCACTGCGAGGACGTGGTCTGAGCAGAATGTCAGCGGGAGCTGCACAGGGTTTGATCCTGTGTGGTGACACAAGGAGGGTGTGGCACAGTACAACCAAAGCCATATATCTAAACTTAACTCTAGATGGACAGCTCTGGGTAGAGTCCTGTGGGTCAGATGTGGTTGGTGGCAAACTGGATCCCAGTGGGACAGCTGGCGCTCTCTCACCAGCGAGTCTGGTTGCATCATGTTCGTGGTCCAGATGAGGTCGGGCCTGGTCGGGATTCGCTTACAGTGGGCTGTCTGCGCCGCCGACCACATCTGATACACCCGTCCACGTGGCTCTGTGATGTGGTCTTGTTAATGAGCACTGGTTGCCGTGTTTGTGCGTGTGCTGAGTCATTTTTCCAGAGACATCCCTTTGTGGAATCATGCAGGTGTATTTCCTAATGCTGACCAATTGATGCAACCGGTGGTGGAAACTAACTTAGCACAGTGTTTGTACTTTATTTGAGTATTTCCATTTTCCGATACTTCAGACATCAAATGTTAAATGTATACTTTACCAAACTTTAGTTGATAGTTATTTCGCTGTTCACAAGCAATTTAATGATTTTAAAACCATTTATTAAATGAGCCATATGTAAGAATTTCATTTGACAGCGTTTTAAGCTGAATCAAAATGATCAATACAATGTGAAGAAATAACTGCTTGGATGTAATGACATGCTCCAGAAATATCTACCGAAGACAGCATGCTAACCAGCTAGCCCTGCCCATCACGGTCATGGACCTATTACTACTGGACACGGCCATGCTCAGTTTCACATTAAGCCGAAAACGGGCTTCTGGCTGGGTCTCTTGCACATAGCTTCGGTAATTGTGCAGCCCACAGAGCATGCACACGACTGACTTCCGCCCAACCGACCGATGTTACTGGACCGAATGGCTCATATTATGGTAGTGAAACTAGTCATTTCTCGAGAGTTGTGACGCTTAAAAAAATGTATCCACCATTTTACCGATGCCTCTTTCACAATATCAGCTTATGGGAAAAAGTCTTCTTAGGATGCAGTGCACCATGTGACGATGGCATTACACTGTTTGGCCACTAAGAAAACTGGCTTCCAAGCCTGGCACTCCTCCTGCGGGCTTGGTCATGGTCCAACAATCCTTTGCTGCGACCAGTCCGAACTGCTTGCTGCACGGCTTACTGAGCTAACCACCTAATGGCATCTACAATAAGCACAGTTTACTCTTGTGATTTGCTTTCCTCTATGGACACAATTAAAGTATTATATTAAAATTAAATGGTTAAAGGATTTCATTTTTTTGTATACAGGGAAAAAACTATTAACTAAAGTTTATTTAACTCTAAATTTACCATTTATTAATGATGGTTATCATAAAGTTACTTAAATGTTACCTATTTTTTTCTCCACTACATTTATTTTTACAACATTGGTTACCAGTTACTTTCCAGAATAAGTTTAATTCTCCAAGATATAATCAACAGATAAATTATAATATTATTATATCAATGGCCAATAAACCTGATAAACCCTTGTGTATACTGAGTACTTTTACCTTTTTATGCTCATGCTTAAAATACTTTTACTTGAGTAAAAGTGTATTTCTACACTGTGGTATTAACAAAGTCAGGATCAAACTCCTGCACACTGTTCACTTCACTTGCAATTAAGTTTAATGACAATGTTTTGGAACTCAGACCTTCATCAGGTTCTCTCATAACCATCAAACAACCTGATGAAGGTCTGAGTACCGAAACTATGTCATTAAACTTAATTGCAAGTAAAGTGAACAGTGTGCGGGACTTTTTCCTGATTTTGTCGGTCCCTTGGTCTTCTCCTACGCACCTGTCCAACCACAGGTGTGCAAAGGCTGTACTCCTTATCTTCCTACACTGTGGTATTGAACATGTTAATTAAGAATAAGATACGATCTGTTCTTCCACCACTTGTTGCACCCTATTCTTGCCCTATTTAATGTGTTGCTCGGTAATCAACACTCATAAACAGCAGTAATCATAACAGCTTTTGGTGAACCTGTCACCGATGGTGTTAGCGTAGCGTGTGTGTCATGAAGACGCTGAAATTAAGACGCGCGCATGCCTGCATGGCATGACAGCTGGACCGCTTACACATTAACACACACAGCTTGTGTACTTTCTCATTTTGTATGTGTCAGGGCTGTGCCCTCACTTGTATTTGATGTGTGATTTTTTTTTATTTAAGTCACATCCTTTGTGACTTCTGTCAAATGGAAACCAGTTGGAAAACATCTGCTGTCCCCATCTGGTGTGAGGGGAACACGCGTTTGTGTGTGTTTGAGAGAGGGAGAGAGGGAGAGAGAGAGAGAGTGTGTGTGTGTGTGTGTGTGTGTGTGTGTCGTTGTCAATGACAAACCAGTAATGTTATGACGTCTCTGCGTGACCTCCATGATTGTGTCTGTGTCCACCTCTCATTAAAATAATAGTCGAGGTGGCCCAAAGTGCTCATTTGCGATTGTGTGGGTGTGATTGAGTGAATTTTTAGGCCTGAAGGAGGTTTTAAATCACACAGTGACTATTTATTTTCCAAGGTCTATGTCTGACTAAGACATCCTAAGAGCTTGCCCATAGAAAACAAACTGGTTTTTAGGGTGGTGGTTCAAAGTCATCCATGGAAGCATTTAATGGAGTGTGATTCCCCCCTCTGTGTTTTTACTGGTCTTGTCCTCAGGTCTGACCGAGGTGCCAAAGAGTATTCCTCGGGACACCAAGTTCCTGGACCTGCAGAACAACCGCATCACCGAGCTCAAAGAGAACGACTTCGCGGGCCTCACTAACTTATACGTAAGAGACGCACACAGTCGGGCCACACTCATGATGTCCCTCTCAGCATTAGATCAGCACCTCTCATGGATGTGTAATGACCCTCCGTCTCCTCAGAGATTTAGGGGTTCATTTCCTTTCTTTTTTCACCCTCCGCCGCTCTTTGCTCTGAGAGCTTTAATTGTATTAAAGCTGGAGCCCGAGGCCAAATGGGAGTATCCGAGCTCACATCCTTGCCTGTCTGAGCAGAAAGGCTTTGCTCACTCCTGACCTGCTTTCAAGAGCGCCGACCAAGAGCAATATTAAGTCTGGCAGTGTAGAAAACTCCAGACATGACATTACACAATAACATCTCTATTAAGTCTGTTTACCTCAGCCTACGTCTGTCTCCATCTCCCAGCCAGCGCAGGTGGAGAGACAGTCTGTTGGATGATGGACTGCTGTTCACACATTCAGCAGAGACAGAAGATGCAAACACAAACTCTTGCGCACTCTGTGAATTAATTGAGCCTTCCTTCTTTTTATTTTCCGCCTGTCTGGGTGATGTTTTCATACAAATCAAATAAAGTGGCTGTTGAATCTCGCCTCTCCATTATTACTTTTTTTTTTTTTTTACAGGGTCTGTCTCTAAGGAATAACCATATTTCCAAAGTCCACCCCAGAGCTTTCGTGCCTCTGAAGCACATGCAGAAGCTCTACTTCTCCAAGAATCTGCTGACCACCATCCCCAAGAACCTGCCAGCTTCCCTGGTTGAGATGAGGATCCACGAGAACCGCATCAAGAAGGTGGCGGCTGGAGCCTTCTCAGGACTGAGCAACATGAACTGCATAGGTCAGAGTTTTCTGATGACGTTAACACATTTAGGCTGTATTCGGAGGTTCCCACCACTGTCTGACATTGGCAGTGGACTCTGAAGATTAAAGGGACCATATTTTTATTTCACGCCACAAATATTCTCTTCATCTCGCAGAAATGGGAGCAAACCCTATCCATAACAGTGGGTTTGAGCCTGGAGCCTTCAAGGGACTGAAGCTGAATTTCCTGCGTATATCGGAGGCCAAACTGACCGGGGTGCCAAAAGGTAACAGCTCATCTGTGTGACTTACATGTTTAAACATTCACACAGACATAACACAGTTTGAGGCTCTTTCAGGCAATAGTTCAGCATTTTAGGAAATACACTTATTAGATCAGTTTCGAAGAGACTGATACTACTGTGACATCTGAATGCTAAAGATGAAGCCAGCAGCTAAAAAGCCTTCCACAATTGTCAGAAACAAGAAGAAACAGGTGAGACCAGAACCTCTAAAATACATTCACATGTTATATCTCATTTGTTTAATCCTTACAATGGTTTCTTCGCTGGTTGCCTGGCAACTACATAGAGACCACATGGCTCCAGGAGGTCACTGCCCCAGAGAGAAATAATTTGCCATGCAACTGCATACATAACCACAAATTCTCATTTTTACACTTCAATTTTTATATGCATTAATCACAAAGATAACATGTGTTTTAGAGGTTCTGGAAGGGGGATCTTTTTTTAAACTTTCGGGCAGAACTTGGCTAGCTGTGTCAATCAGTTGCAGATTGGAGCTTCATTTAACTGACAGGCATAACAGTGGTATCAATATTGCATGTCACAAAATGTGAAACTACTCCTTTAATATCCTCTGTCGTGAAAATGTCAATATGGTCCGAAAGAACAAAATCAAACCTCACAGTAAAGTAAAGCCTTACGAGTTTGGTGTCCTGTCTTTCAGATCTCCCAGAGAGTCTCCATGAGCTTCACCTGGACCACAACGAGATCCAGGCTGTGGAGCTGGAGGACCTGAGCCGCTACAAAAACCTGTACAGGTATCTGTCGCCCTTCAGCATCACACTCGTTTTTCCAATCATAACTGATTCCCTCCTCTCTGTGGGATTTGCTCGCATACCTGTTTCCTTGAGAGATACATGTCCAGCCGGCAGTGCCCCTCAGGGGTAATAATATGAACTACATTGACATGCTGCTAAAAAGAGGCTGGGTAACCGGTTTTAGTTTACGCTTATGAGGGATTTCCCACTAAAGTCGAAATAGCCGTTTCTCTCCCTCATCTATCATATGGTGAAAACTTTCTAACAGATATCTTAAAGGGACATTTCAGCCCCAAATCAAAAATACTATCATATTGGTGTGAGTTGCTGAGTGTTGTAGGTATTGGATTTAGAGATTTCTGCCTTCCCTGTAATATAAAATGGAACTAGATGTGCCAAAATATACATTTGCAAACCTCAACAGCCATGTCTGTTTCCTGAAATCATGAGCCTGTTACACAAGATAACCAACGGACCTATTTGTGAGCAGTTTCATGTAACTGTTTCCTTATCACTGAACTACGCCTACATGGGGGTGTAAACATTAATCATTTGCTCAGCTTTAACGTTGTCTATCTTATCCATTAGCAGATGCATATATTCGTCATCAAAACAAGGTCTGTGGATTATCTTGGGTGCAATCTATTTCCGTTGTATTTCACTCATCACAAGATCTAGATGGATAAATCGCACTACAGACAAGAGTAAAAATATGTATTTTTATTTTTATTTTTGTGAACTGTCCCTTTAAGCTGGTTCCTCTAGCGGGCCTTTTTGAAAGCACAGGTTTTTTCTTCTACTCTTTTCTAATATTACACTTCTGATGTGGCCCTTATTCTCATCTGGCTCACCTCCCTCTTGCACTGATATTTATCAGTGAATTTGCAGCTACTCATGCTCACACTTGTCAAACAGTTAAGCTAAATGTACCTTGCAGTGGGCTAATTTCTGCCGATTCCACGTTTCTCCCTCTCTTCTCACTTTTTCCAGGCTGGGCCTTGGCTATAACCATATCCGTAACATAGAGAACGGCAGCCTGTCCTACCTCCCCAGACTGAGAGAGCTGCATCTGGAGAACAACCGCCTCACTCGCGTCCCCAGAGGCCTCCCAGATATGAAATACCTCCAGGTGAGTCTCACATGCACTGATTTTGTTTCACACGATACTCGACTTCAACCTTCTACGTCACCTTCTCTGCTTTCTAGGTGGTGTACCTTCATTCCAACAACATCGACCAGGTGGCCGTGGATGACTTCTGCCCTCGCGGATTCGGGATGAAGAGGGCCTTCTATAACGGCATCAGCCTGTTTGCTAACCCTGTCAACTACTGGGAGGTGCAGCCCGCCACGTTCCGCTGCGTCAGCGACCGGCTGGCCATTCAGTTTGGCAACTATAAGAAGTAAAGATGCGGAGACAGAGAGGGGAAGGGGATAGAGGAGGAGCAGATAATTTAAATAATGAAAGAAACCTGAGAAACAGAGGGAGGGGGAGTTTATATCTGAGATGATTATTATTATAATTACTATTGTTATTGTTGTTTTCTGAGAGATGAGAACTAGCGAGTTTTTTGAAAGAGAAGTGGAAAAATCCAAACACATAACTTGAAGGGAGTGGAGAGCAAAGTTTATTCTGCATTTTTTTAATTTAAGGTTTCGAAGGTTTTTGCCATCAGAAAAGGATGAGACAGAGGAGACCCTCTGAGAAGAATGTTTTTCCCCCACGGCCTAAATCGATGAAAAATGAAAACTTGTGAAGCGTTTTATTCCATGTTTTGTACACAATAGTGCTTATTGTGATAGAAGTCATTTTTGTTTTTATTAACATTTTTTTAAGATTACGAGTTAAAAAATAGAAAAGCAATGCATTATAGTTTTATTATTATTTTTTTTTTTAAATATACATAAAAGGTGCTCTGTGGGACTTTCTGCGTGTGCTGATTTGGGAAGTATATATCACATCGTCCTGTTTCACCGATGCAAAGCCATTCAGCCCTTATGTCTGTGATTAAATTGTACTGTATTTATAAACAAGTAGTCACAGATTTGGGACTATTTTTTATATAACCATTTACAGTCACAGAACAATTGCACAAAGAGTAGAAACTTTAATTCAAGTTAACCAATTGAAAAACATTTTTGTACATATCACGGCAATAAGTAAATTCTTAAAAATTCCCTCCGCCAGTGCTAAACATTTTTGTCTAATCAAGGTAACTGAACCACGAGCCTGCCTGCGTAAGGAGTTTATTCTGTGCCTTTACTAATATTATGCTGTCTGTATGATACTTTAATACAGTATTCCTTGAGGGGACACTGTAGTGGGGGTTTGCCCCAGTTAGAGAGAAACACACATCCGCTTTGCTTTGAGACAATGAAGGCAGTGTGTTTACATAGTGCTACAAACAATAGTAGTGTTAATGCATTGTTTTGCACAGTTTTTTTTTCTGTTACGCTTTATCTGCTTCAGGGTTGTGTTTAGGTTGGTAGACCTACGTGGAACCACTCTGGCCATAAGTATTTCTGTCTCTGTTCTGTTTCCTGTTCTGTAATCTGACGAGCTATACTGCTGCATGTGAATAAAGACATTTTTAGCCTGCTGCATAAAGCCAGAGAACAACTGAGGCCCCTGGGTTGGATGCTGTGTGAATAATAAAGGAGAAATATCACTTTTGTGTAGAGAAAGTTTGAGTCCACACTTTATAATGTACAATGTGCAATACGAACACATACAGCAAGATGGAATGACGGGCAGTAAGGGTTTGGGAGGTGATATTGTGGACAGGATGTCATCAGGTCCTTAAGATGTCTTACATTTAAATCTACTAATACTGGCCTGAAGTCATGAAGTTGTCATGGATTTGGATCCATCATTTTGAATTCATTTCAATATGAATATTTAATCTGATATTTAAAAATGGAAATCAGATTCGGAATAGCTACCATTTGTAATTTGCGGGCATTAAAGGGCAAGTTCACCCAAAAATTCAGTCATTATCTACTCTACACATGGCCATGGAAAGTCAGAGCATGTTTTGTAGTCCACACAACATTTCTGGAGCTTCACGGCAAAACAGTGCTGCAGCATTCTCCCCCTAGATCCCAAACTGATTTAAAAAGACATCATTCACATCCTCCACAAGTGGTCAAGCTTGTGCACCGACTTCAGACGGGTGTGTTCTTAAACTTTTAGCTTAGCAGCTACAGTGGAGATATCCGCTTTAAAAAGGTGTTAATCAATTTAGGATGTCATTGGGAGACTGAGATTGCGCAATTGAGCCATTTTACATTTTAACATAACATTACATTCTCAAAATTGCAATAAGAATATTACATCTGATACCTTTAAATGGAAAATAAATTCCGAATAGTCACATTAGTTACTTGTACACATACTTAAGCAGCCAACCCATTCGCCACAATAAATGTTGGCAATACAAATTTCTTTATGGTGCAAATCTACTATTCTTAAGGTTCCATTTTCTATTTCTATTCTATGTCGGGACAACGATGTGCTGATGATTTGGTTTGGGTTAGGAATAGAACACACTTGGTTATGGTTCAGAAAAGATCATGGTTACTCGCTCAAACAAAAGTCTTCTTCAGATGAAAAGGATGAAAAGTGTTTAATTTAGCTCTGCGATTTTCATGTTTTTTTGTGTTTGTGTCTGAGAATTATTTTTAGCTACTACACATGTTACTGACTGGTCAGACCACAATTTTTGGTCACATTCCTACTGTATTGTGAGAGTCTTTTGTTCTCTTCTGTGGGATTCAATCCTACAATTTGAGGCTCTTTCCCAGATTTCCTGAGTCTGGTGCTTTCACAGAAGACAGCAGTAATGATGAACACTCACTCCCACACATTCAAAATACTGCCAAAATACACTTAAACATGGGGTGACACATAATAACCATCACTAATAATGGGATATTTGTAGTTAATTTAAAGCAACATCATGTCACTTTTTTCCCTTAAAATAGGACCTTCAGAATCCTTTTGATGGTACTTTGTCTTGTAATAGGGTGAATGGTGAGTCTGCCCCCCCCATCACAGTGTAACTTCAGTGAGAGGGGAGGATCACAGTGTTACATACACGTTTACTTCAACATACAAGTTCTCAACATATAACATTATTAGGTAATGAGTTTTATTAGTAGCTAGCGCCTTCATTAAGTCTCACAAATTGTTACAGACCTGAGATTTGTATTTACAACAGTGGTGTTGCACTCAGAAACTGGGGGGATATGTGAACTACACAGTATTTTTTACAAAGTCTTAAAAACATCCCTTGCTTAATTAATGTTTATCAAGCGTTCCATAACAAATAGTTTTATTGATGATTGCGATTAAGTGTTAACAAATATGACAACATGTAGACTGAAAGAATATAGACAATGTAGAGTCACAATACATGCTGTATCAGCTTACTTATCGAGCTAGTTTGGTGGTAATTGGAATTAAAATACAATTCATTTGGGCCCTGATTTGCTCAGCTGGTGTCCACGTTGCTCGAATCCCGATCCGGGGGTGTCACCCCCCTGTTTCCTGTCATCTCCGAAGCCAATAAAGCAAAAATTATTTAGGCCAATATCGCACTTCAAGGCAGATAAAACAAAAACAGTTAGGATCAATAAAGATCAATTAAATAAAAAAAATAGTAGCCTATTAATAAAACAAGTGCTGCATCCAGATGAATGAATGCCATTTATTTTAAATGCTCGAACATGAATGTATTTATCAGTGGCAAAAAAAAAAATCACCGTTTTTTCAAATATGCCGCCGGACGCGTCACCGCCGTGCGCCCCGGCTCCATCTGGTCCAATGACACGGTGAGACAGCAGCGATGAGGTAGAGCGCGCTCGCCTGTGTTGACACTGGACCGATATGCGGCGATGCTCTTGCGTGTGAACGCGTTTGCAGCGCTCTCTAAGCAGCCACGGGGAGATTTCGCCTCGGATGAGAGATTAGGAGGAGGAGGAGGGGAAGGAGGAGGAGGAGGAGGAGAAGGAGGACCAGCGACCAGCATCAGGGAGGAAAAACGGTATCCGTCGCTCCATCTTCTCCTTCTCGGTGGCTGGCGGCCCCGTCGATTTGCGAGAGGAAAGCCGGGGGCTGGATTTGAAGCGTCGCAGGGGGATGTGCTGGTGAGTCGACAAAAGCTCCGGTGCAGCCTAGAATTAAAAACCGTCGGATTTGTAAGCAGCCTTTGGGTTCCGGAGGACAAAATCCTGCAGCGTCCTGTCGAATAAACGTAAATAATGCATGCTACCACTGGCTGCACAGGCCCAACGATGAATGCTGATAGGCTAATCACCTGAACTGAAGGCTACCCTGATAACCATGGCGCTGTTTCCTGCTCTGTCGTGTTAACAGCCACGAATCCTAGTTTCCCAGTGATGTATCCAGCTGCACAGAGTGTTTTTCTTTTTCTTTTTACATGTAACTGTTTGGACCGAGGCTGACTGTGGTGCTGGGATTAATAGAGCTGCAGGCATCAGCCTATCTCCCATGCACGCCCCATGGAAATGTCACAGCTGAAAATAAGCCCTTCTAAATAAAGAAGCAAACATGACATTCGTTTGTAGCTGCCTGTCATTCCTCCAGCTTATTTTCAGCTGACGGTGGGATAACGCTGAGTGCGGATGTGTTTTGCTGCTGTGCTCCCCCCCCTTCTCATTCACGTCTCCTCCTTTTTTCTTTTTTCTTTAAATCGCAGAGAGCTTGATGATGAAAGGTGGAAGAGGAGGAGAGATGTGGAGCGAGCCCCTCCTGGCCCCGAAGAGGTTTTAGTCAGACCTGTGCAAATCCAGGTACATCCAGACTCACGTGATGCACGATAACAAGATGCAATGAGTGTGATTAACCAAATGTCTATTTTCTTTCTTGCTTCCCAGTGAGGTCAGGAGGTGATGGCAGTGCCGTCTTATCTTCACCGCCACTGCTACCCGTTCCTGCAGATGGACGCCCGCCTCCTGCACGCCTGAGCCTGCCCTCAGCGCACCCCCCTTCCCCTCCTCTCCTTCTGCCTCCCCTTGCTCATTTCCCACCTCTTCCTCCAACCTCCTCATCCAGCTCTCCTCCCATCCCTCCATCCTTTTTCCCCCCCTTGTCGAATTTCACTCAATTTTCACTTTATCATGGCGTGCTGGGGCCGCTCTCTGGACTCCCCGTGCACGCTAGCCCTGCTGGTGGGCTTCCAGTTTGCCTTTGTTCTCTACTTCTCCCTCGGGGGCTTCAGAGGCCTGGTGTCCGTCCTGGTGCACACCACGGAGCCGGAGTTTGATTACTCCCGACCTCACGATGTCTACACCAACCTCAGTCATCTGGGAGTGCCGCCTCCCCCGCCTCGCAACTCTGGCACCGGACCCCCCGCCACGGGAGCACCGCTGAGAGACTGCCAGATCCCCTCCCCGCTGTTGGGTGTGTGCTGTTTTATGTAACTCAACAGATGTGGCATTGTGCTAAAGCCAGACAATCAATATCAGTCTTTTTCCTTTCCCCCTCCTCCAGTCGGACCTGTGTCCGTCCACCTCTCCTCCCCTCTGTCTCTGGAGGAGATCAGACAGAGGAATCCGTTGGTGATGCCAGGTGGACGCTACCGGCCCCCAGACTGTGAACCCCGTCACCACACAGCGATAGTGGTTCCGTACCGGAACCGGCAGACCCACCTGCGTGCCCTCCTCTACCATCTCCATCCCTTCCTGCAAAGACAGCAGATCCACTACAGCATCTATATAGTACAGCAGGTCAGGATACCTATGAGTGAAACACAGGTGTGTTACATGTGAGGGATCATGCTTCATGAGGGGTCCCTGAATCAGGAATTAATGTGGACGTGGAGGCCAGACCATTAATTCCTGATTATTGACACCTCGAAGGGCATTATCCTGCTTATACCGCGGTGATGTGCCAAAGAAAAAAAAAAAAATAAGACCATTGATTTACACTTTCATGCATTTTGCTATCAAAAAAAGTTTTTCACAAGCAATACACACAGGATAGGGGGATCACACACGGGACAATCAAACCTAAGATACAACGTAAAGGGGAGATACAGTAGTCCGCTCACCTTGTCCACCTCAATCCTTTCCCTCAGGATACCTTCCACTAATAATGTCCGCGACTTCTGCAGTGTCCCATCACTTATCCAGAACCAACATTTATACATGGTAACAAGTTGCTAAATCCTTGTTTCTTAGAGCGACTTGT
Organism: Spondyliosoma cantharus; assembly: GCA_900302685.1. Taxonomy (NCBI): domain Eukaryota; kingdom Metazoa; phylum Chordata; class Actinopteri; order Spariformes; family Sparidae; genus Spondyliosoma; species Spondyliosoma cantharus. The sequence goes on from OMLP01021225.1 coordinate 23,820, forward strand.
GATTTAGTCCATGATTCATTCACTCAGTTCTAGGTTATCAACTGTATTTAGTAAATGCTGCTAACATTATTATTGCTTAGCCAACTAAACTAACACTTCTAAAGCCTCGTTAGTACAACCACTGTGTCAGTTATCATGATTCTTTCTTCCACCAGAAGTATCACCCATATTTGTTTCCCCAGCGACCTCCCAGAGAAACTCGTGGATAGAAGCCTTTGGCTCAGATATTAGCAAGAGAGCCAGCATTACGTTATGGAAGCAAGATCGAAAATCAATAACGCTGCGTATGGTTGACAAACAGGGACTATAATCTGATGGCATTTTTTTACCAAAACGACTTTTGATAAAACTGCTTTTGTTTCAAGCAGCAGAAAAGTTGTAGCAGTCGTGGTTACTTGACATTGCAAATCCTGCGATCTGACCCTAATTAACTGGATATTCAAGTATTATTACAAGCTGGCATCACAGTCGAGTGCTTCGTACTCAACTCATGCTGTATTTGTTTTAGAATTGACACATCTATGTGTAGCTGTGTGTTATATGTGTGACTGTGTTTCCAGTGGGGGAACGGTACCTTTAACAGAGCTAAGCTGCTGAACGTCGGCGTGCGGGAGGCCCTCAGAGACGAAGACTGGAGCTGCATCTTCCTGCATGATGTCGACCTGCTACCTGAGAACGACCACAACACCTACACCTGCCACAAGCAGTTCCCCACACACCTGTCGGTGGCCATGGACAAGTTCAGATACAGGTAGAAGCACGGTGTACATGTGTGCGTGGATGGACTCATTTATAAGTGTGTTGTGCTGAGACATTATTTTCAAGATTGCACATTGGTGATGTGACCCTCCCAGGCTGCCGTACCCACAGTATTTCGGCGGGGTGTCTGCAGTGACCCCAGACCAGTACATGAAGATGAACGGCTTCCCTAACCAGTACTGGGGTTGGGGCGGAGAGGACGATGACATTGCTGCCAGGTGAGGAGCGTGAATCCACATCCTGGCATGATGACGGAGCGATTTGTAAACTGTGCATGCTGACATGTTCGGCATCAGAACAACATGCATGCGTGCTTCTTGTACTTTCTTTTACCCTCTTCTTTTACTCATTCATCTTTTTTTTCCCTCGTATTTACTGTTCAGTTACCACATGTTCTCCTTCTCTTTGACTTTTGGTTTTATGTGTTCTCACATCATCTTTCATCTTCACGTCCCCTCCCTCTGCTCTGGCTTTGCTGTGTGTCTCTTGGAGTGGGCTCAGTGAGTACTTTGTTTGGATTTGTTTAGCTCACAGTTTTGGGCTGGGTCAGTGCTGGAAGAAGTATTTAAAGCCTTCACTTAAGTAAGTACTAAGTACTGAAACAACACTTTGAAAACACTCCCCCACAAGTGAAAGTCCTGTATACAAAACCTTAGTTAGTTTGTTAGTATAATCAGCAAAATGTGCTTCAAATAATATAACTAAAAGTACTACTTGTGCTTCAAAATGGTGCCTGTCAGTCTTAAACTATCATATTGTTATATTTATATATCACTGTTATTACAAGATTATGTTTAATTTAACTACTGTGTAAACTGTTGGGTACTTTGATCAACAGCAATGTTCATATTTTATTGGATCATCGTATATTTGTAGTACACAGTCCTGTGAAAACCTGTGAAAACCCCTAATCGGTAACAATATAGGAATAACAATAT